>JACXGM010024652.1:0-16005 GCA_016801145.1 Umbra pygmaea
GAGTTCTCGCGAGAGCACAGTTTGAATTTGCTCAGCAAGTTACTCTGGCACCGAGTAATTCTGCTCATTAACTATGCCCTTGTAGCCGAGCTGCACCAATCACATCGGTGTATCTGATATAGGCGTGCCAGAAGCGTGTTAAACAGATGACGACAGCGCTGCGACCTTGAAGTCATTAGTAAACATTGTAAGATCGCAAAAACACCAGTTGTTTAAAGCGGCTTTGGCCACTACAATGAACGAGTTAGACTTGGCTTTTTGTCTAAAAGAGGTACAGAAGACGGTGCTCGAATTGTTCCTTTTAAAGGAAGGACCTTTTTGCTGCTTTTGCAAGAGTTTAATCTACCAGTTAGCTCCGCCATAGGTGCTTAGCGAAAATCCACAGGTGATAGGTCGTAGTTATATCCAATTGCGTACAGTGAGATTTTCAAATGCATACTTGGTGCCGCCCCTCGAGCTGGGTCATTTTCATTACTAGATCCCAGACCCATATCTCCTCCGGATTTGGGTCTGGATTTTTCCAGGCTAGGGTGGAACACCTGTTCCATGGAACTGAGACATGGACTCATTTAGAAATACTGTATATGTATTTATTATTTATTTGGGTATCTTTGTGTTTCTTAAAATGGCCAGTGTAATGCACTGTTGATTTGTGTTGAGATGTGTATTGTGTAGATCTGGCGCCCTCCTTTGGTTCACCTTGAGCTACAGTATAAATGATGTTCTAATTAAAGTAGTTCTAATTAAAGTCGGCAGGTATGTTTAATGACTGACTTCATGCAGCCGTAATGCTGAGGTTCTACACTCACCTAAAGGATTATTAGGAACACCCGTTCAATTTCTCCTTAATGCAATGATCAACTCAACCAATCACATGGCAGTTGCTTCAATGCATTTAGGGGTGTGGTCCTGGTAAAGGCAATCTCCTGAACTCCAAACTGAATGTCAGAATGGGAAAGAAAGGTGATTTAAGCAATTTTGAGCGTGGCATGGTTGTTGGTGCCAAACGGGCCGTTCTGAGTATTTCACAATCTGCTCAGTTACTGGGATGTTCACTCACAAACATTTCTAGGGTTTACAAAGACTGGCGTGAAAAGGGAAAAACATCCAGTATGCGCCAGTCCTGTGGGCAAAAATGCCTTGTTGGATGCTAGAGATCAGAGGAGAATGGGTCGACTGCTTCAAGCTGATAGAAGGGCAACTTTGACTTAAATAACCACTCGTTACAACCGAGGTATGCAGCAAAGCATTTGTGAAGCCACAACACACACAGAAGACCCCACCGTGTACCACTCATCTCCACTACAAATAGGAAAAAGAGGCTACAACTTGCAAGTGCACACCAAAATTGGACAGTTGAAGACTGGAAAAATGTTGCCTGGTCTGATGAGTCTCAATTTCTGTTGAGACATTCAGATGGTAGAGTCAGAATTTAACGTAAACAGAATGAGAACATGGATTTATCATGCCTTGTTACCACTGTGCAGGCTGGTGGTGGTGGTGTAAATGTTTGGGGGATGTTTTCTTGGCACATTTTAGCGCCCTTAGTGCCAATTTGGCATTGTTTAAATGCCACGGCCTACCTGAGCATTGTTTCTGACCATGTCCATCCCTTTATGGCCACCATGTACCCATCCTCTGATAGCTACTTCTAGCAGGATAATGCGCCATGTCACAAAGATGTACTCTTTTTTTCCGGACTTGACTACATAAAAGACCTGCGAATCATCTACCTGCTTTGGTCTCCCTTCCTCTACTCACAACACACCCTTACATTTTGGACAGCAAAGCTGCTTTATGCATTTCCACCAGGAGTGGCATGACATCACCCAACATAAATGTGAAAGAATAATAATAATTGTAGTATTACAAAAAATGTAAACACTGTGGAATGAATATGTTGACATTCATATGTATCTGTATAACTTATCTGATGCATTTATACCTTACACATGCTTTTATGTATAATATTTGAATGAATAAGAAGAAATGTGATTTACTAGATTCCTTGGGCAACTTGCAGCACTTTCTGCAGTTCAACATTCATACCAATTATTAAAATGGGTTTTTAATAGATGTTAACTGTTCGTGAGCAGTCAAGCCTGGGCAGTATCTTACCTGAGTCCTCCGGCCATTTGCAGCACTTGCAGCTATCGTGGAAGACTAGTCCATCCAGGCATTTGTGGATCCAGGTGAAGCTGTTACCACACTGATAGAAAGATCCAGGGGCATCTGCTTTGGTATACAGCCCATCAGCCCTGCCCTGACAGAAATGACTGGTGGGGGGGGCTTCAGTACTTGGGTGTTTAGGTGTCATTGTAGGTTTTTCTTGGTAAAAAGAGAAAATAATGTGTCTTTCAGAAATCTTGTTTGCATTTACATTTTAGACATTAATGTATTGACAATTGCTAGTGAAATTTCACATACATCTTTCACAGTCATCCCGACTTGGTTGAAAATTCAGACAAATTGGCCAATCATTAACCTTAATTAAATCATTAAGGTTTGTTACTAATTGGTATTATTTTATAATGAACATAATCCTACCTTGGCACATATTTCACATACAGCTATGAAAGAAATTAAGAGACCACTGCAAATGATTCTTAAATCAACCCCGTTGAAAACATTACAAGACATCAAACAAAGCCGATGTAACAGGTGTCCCAGGGTGGAAATACCTGTTCCATGGAACTGAGACATGGACTCATTTAGAAATAGTGTATATGTATTTATTATTTATTTGGGTATCTTTGTGTTTCTTAAAATGGCCAGTGTAATGCACTGTTGATTTGTGTTGAGATGTGTATTGTGTAGATCTGGCGCCCTCCTCTGGTTCACCTTGAGCTACAGTATGAATGATGTTCTAATTAAAGTAGGCAGGTATGTTTAATGACTGACTACATGCAGCCGTAATGCTGAGGTTCTACACTCACCTAAAGGATTATTAGGAACACCCGTTCAATATCTCCTTCATGCAATGATCAACTCAACCAATCACATGGCAATTGCTTCAATGCATTTAGGGGTGTGGTCCTGGTAAAGACAATCTCCTGAACTCCAAACTGAATGTCAGAATGGGAAAGAAAGGTGATTTAAGCAATTTTGAGCGTGGCATGGTTGTTGGTGCCAAACTTATCTCGGTGATAAGCGGTTGTTTGCAGCTTTCGTTTTCACTTCTGTCAGTGAAACACCGGGGTGATGTCGCTTCAAATGCGTGGCCATGCTTGATGTTTTTCCACTGTCATATCGCTTTCTTGTGCCACAGTGCCTACACACTGTCACGGTTTTATCCACTAACCTCTTTCCTTCATTATATTTAACAAGGAAGCCAAAATTCTCCCATACAAGGGATTTAAATGACGCGGGCGTTCAAGCTCCTCCGTTCCTCCGCTCGCCATGACCATGCTGTTAGCGGACTGAACATGCGCAAAACTTTTTTATTTCAGTAATCAATCCGCGGATCACGTGTGTCCCGAACCAAAGATATTGATCCGAACGGATCACGGATCAATGACGATCCGTTGCACCACTAGCCACCATGTACCCATCCTCTGACGGCTACTTCTAGCAGGATAATGCGCCATGTCACAAAGCTTGAATCATTTCAAATTGGTTTCTTGAACATGACAATGAGTTCACTGTACTGAAATGGCCCCCACAGTCACCAGAACTCAATACAATAGAGCATCTTTGGGAAGTGGTTGAACGGGAGCTTCGTGCCCTGGATGTGCATCCCACAAATGTCCATCAACTGCAAGATGCTATCCTATCAATATGGGCCAACATTTCTAAAGAATGCTTTCAGCACCTAGTTGAATCAATGCCACGTAGAATTAAGGTAGTTCTGAAGGTGAAAGGGGGTCAAAAACAGTATTAGTATGGTGTTTCTAATAATCCTTTAGGTGAGTGTATATTAGGTCAGGTGAACAGAAGGAGGGCGTGGTTCATTATTGGAATGTCACCAGGGAAAACGGATGTCTGTGGGAAAGTAAAAGAAGTGAGCGGGGTATGGTATTCAGTGTAACTGCAGTGTTAAGGCGTACACTATTTATTATTGGGTTTATCGCATTCAATGCCGCGAGAGAGCATAGTGCTAGTTAGATTAGTTGTGCACTCCTGCTTAAAAAGCTGAGAATTTTGCATAAAATCTGTGCCTGTTCATTGATCCTGAAAGCCTAAGTATGTACCAATATTATACCGTTGTGCAACCTAGTTCTATTTTGCCATCACCCTGGTATACTCTGTTTCCCGGACTTGACTAAATAAAAGACCTGCGAATCATCTACCTGCTTTGGTCTCCCTTCCTCTACTCACAACACACCCTTAAATTTTGGACAGCAAAGCTGCTTTATGCATTTCCACCAGGAGTGGCATGACATCACCCAACATAAATGTGAAAGAATAATAATAATTGTATTATTACAAAAAATGTAAACACTGTGGAATGTGTATGTTGACATTCATATGTATCTGCATAACTTATCTGATGCATTTATACATTACACATGATTTTATATATAATATTTGAATGAGTAAGAAGAAATGCGATTTACTAGATTCCTTGGGCAACTTGCAGCACTTTCTTCAGTTCAACATTCATACCGATTATTAAAATGGGTTTTTAATAGATGTTAACTGTTCGTGAGCAGTCAAGCCTGGGCAGTATCTTACCTGAGTCCTTTGGCCATTTGCAGCACTTGCAGCTGTCGTGGAAGACTAGTCCATCCAGGCATTTGTGGATCCAGGTGAAGCTGTTACCACACTGATAGAAAGATCCAGGGGTATCTGCTTTGGTATACAGCCCATCAGCCCTGCCCTGACAGAAATGACTGGTGGGGGGGGCTTCAGTACTGGGGTGTTTAGGTGTCATTGTAGGTTTTTCTTGGTAAAAAGAGAAAATAATGTGTCTTTCAGAAAACTTGTTTCCATTTACATTTTAGACATTAATGTATTGACAATTGCTAGTGAAATTTCACATACATCTTTCACAGTCATCCCGATTTGGTATAAAATTCCAATATCATCCAGCTGCAGCCACAAATGGGCGTTCTCGTGCTGGTGGGGGTTCCCGTTTTCGCAAACCGGAATGCCCCGGAACACATATTCCATAGCGTTCTAATTAATTTTGTTACAACATTTACGATTAAGGTTAGGCATGAGGTTACTAACTAACGCAAACTCACAGCATTTCGTGATATAATCACGCAATTTTAATCTGTTGATTCATGTACACGGACACGATTTTCTCGTGTGTCTCAGCACGTTTCAAATCTAATTGTATTTCAATTGGAAGTATCATGACGTGGCATTTTAGGAAAAGGTGTTCTTATAATATATTTTAGATGGTCTTAACAGCAAGGTTTCATTCCGAGTGGTTAAGGTTAGAGTAAGGGTTTGACTAAGGCTTATGGTTAATGTAATGATCAGTGTTTGGTATAACGGCTTTATGTAACGACGTTTTTTTCCAGAAACGGGGTAATCTAACTAATTACTTTTCCTGTCGTTACAACGCAGTTACTGGATGTTAAATGCAGTATGTTACTATGCATTGATTGAATGAACTGTGTAATCCGAACGCACCCCTGGCTCAGAGCTAGTGAGTGGTTAGGTTAATAATGAGTTAGGCGATTATACTTGGCTAAGGCATGAAATGTGATGTTTCATGTTAGCTAAGCGTGTTTTTACACACATGCCAGCACAGGCGCCACACACACAACAGCTAACAGGGTTTCGAATAAGTAGCAGAGATAGCGAGTCAGGAGCAATCCGATGAAAAGTTGGCATTTTCAAGGTGGAGATATAAGCACTACTTCAAATGCATTGTGGTCAAAGGCAGAAACGTGCATGTAATGTGTACATTATGTCCAGGAGCGAAAACTTTGTCGACATCCGTTGTAAGCAACTAATGAAGCATCTCACAACGACACACGCATCAAAGCTGTGTGTCGAGTGACCAAAAACACTGATACCTTCAAATCCAAATTCTTTAAAATAAAGCAACTTTCTTTTGAACAGTAACGCAAATAGTTACTGATACAAAGTAAAAATCGCCTGTCTGCATCACGCTGAAACGGAGAACAAAACACACACAGTGTCCATCTGGATTTGAACTCGCGAACACGATTGGTTAATGAAACGCTACCAGGAACGCCCAATGGGCGTTCTTGTGTCATAACGGGAACGCCCAAGCCGCAGCTGGACACTTCTCTAAAATTCAGACAAATTGGCCAATCATTAACCTTAATTAAATCATTAAGGTTTGTTACTAATTGGTATTATTTTATAATGAACATAATCCTACCTTTGCACATATTTCACATACAGCTATGGAAGAACTTAAGAGACCACTGCAAATGTTTCTTAAATCAACCCCGTTGAAAACATTACAAGACATCAAACAAAGCCGATGTAACAGGTGTCCCAGGGTGGAAATACCTGTTCCATGGAATTGAGACATGGACTCATTTAGAAATAGTGTATATGTATTTATTATTTATTTGGGTATCTTTGTGTTTCTTAAAATGGCCAGTGTAATGCACTGTTGGCCTGTGTTGAGATGTGTATTGTGTAGATCTGGCGACCTCCTCTGGTTCACCTTGAACAACAGCATGAATGATGTTCTAATTACAGTAAGCAGGTAAGTTTAATGACAGACAACATGCAGCCATAATGCTGAGGTTTTATTTTAGGTCAGATGAACAGAAGAAGGGTGTGGTTCATTATTGAAATGTCACCAGGGAAATCTGATGTCTGTGGGAAATTACAAAAAGTGAGTGGGGTATGGTATTCAGTGTAACTGGAGTGTTTAGGCGTACGCTCTTTATTATTGGGTTTATCGCATTCTATGCCGCAAGAGAGCATAGTGCTAGTTAGATTAGTTGTACACTCCTGCTTAAAAAGCTGAGAATTTTGCATAAAATCTGTGCCTGTGCATTGATCCTGAAAGCCTAAGTATGTACTAATAGTATACCGTTGTGCAACCTCGTTCTATTCTGCCATCACCCTGGTATACTCTGTTTCTCGGACTTGACTAAATAAAAGACCTGCGAATCATCTACCTGCTTTGGTCTCCCTTCCTCTACTCACAACACACCCTTAAATTTTGGACAGCAAAGCTGCTTTATGCATTTCCGCCAGGAGTGGCATGACATCACCCAACATAAATGTGAAAGAATAATAATAACTGTAGTATTACAAAAAATGTAAACACTGTGGAATGAATATGTTGACATTCATATGTATCTGCATAACGTATCTGATGCATTTATATGTTACACATGATTTTATATATAATATTTGAATGAGTAAGAAGAAATGCGATTTACTAGATTCCTTGGCCAACTTGCAGCACTTTTTTCAGTTCAACATTCATACCGATTATTAAAATGGGTTTTTAATAGATGTTAACTGTTCGTGAGCAGTCAAGCCTGGGCAGTATCTTACCTGAGTCCTCCGGCCATTTGCAGCACTTGCAGCTATCGTGGAAGACTAGTCCATCCAGGCATTTGTGGATCCAGGTGAAGCTGTTACCACACTGATAGAAAGATCCAGGGGCATCTGCTTTGGTATACAGCCCATCAGCCCTGCCCTGACAGAAATGACTGGTGGGGGGGGCTTCAGTACTGGGGTGTTTAGGTGTCATTGTAGGTTTTTCTTGGTAAAAAGAGAAAATAATGTGTCTTTCAGAAAACTTGTTTCCATTTACATTTTAGACATTAATGTATTGACAATTGCTAGTGAAATTTCACATACATCTTCCACAGTCATCCCGATTTGGTATAAAATTCCAATATCATCCAGCTACAGCCACAAATGGGCATTCTCGTGCCGGTGGGGGTTCCCGTTTTCGCAAACCGGAATGCCCCGGAACACATATTCCATGGCGTTCTAATTAATTTTGTTACAACATTTACGGTTAAGGTCAGGCATGAGGTTACTAACGAACGCAAACTCACAGCATTTCGTGATATAATCACGCAATTTTAATCTGTTGATTCATGTACACGGACACGATTTTCTTGTGTGTCTCAGCACGTTTCAAAACTAATTGTATTTCAATTGGAAGCATCATGACGTGGCATTTTAGGAAAAGGTGTTCTTATAATATATTTTAGATAGTCTTAACAGCAAGGTTTCATTCTGAGTGGTTAAGGTTAGAGTAAGGGTTTGACTAAGGCTTATGGTTAATGTAATGATCAGTGTTTGGTATAACGGCTTTATGTAACAACGTTTTTTTCCAGAAACGGGGTAATCTAACTAATTACTTTTCCTGTCGTTACAAGCAGTTACTGGATGTTAAATGCAGTATGTTACTATGCATTGATTGAATAAACTGTGTAATCCGAACGCACCCCTGGCTCAGAGCTAGTGAGTGGTTAGGTTAATAATGATTTAGGCGATTATACTTGGCTAAGGCATGAAATGTCATGTTTCATGTTAGCTAACCCTGTTTTTACACACATGCCAGCACACGCGCCACACACACAACAGCTAACAGGGTTTCGAATAAGTAGCGAGTCAGGAGCAATCCGATGAAAAGTTGGCATTTTCAAGGTGGAGATATAAGCACTACTTCAAATGCATTGTGGTCAAAGGCAAAAACGTGCATGTATTGATCCTGTGCATTGATCCTGAAAGCCTAAGTATTTACCAATATTATACCGTTGTGCAACCTCGTTCTATTCTGCCATTACCCTGCTGTACTCTTTTTTCCGGACTTGACTACATAAAAGACCTGCGAATCATCTACCTGCTTTGGTCTCCCTTCCTCTACTCACAACACACCCTTAAATTTTGGACAGCAAAGCTGCTTTATGCATTTCCACCAGGAGTGGCATGACATCACCCAACATAAATGTGAAAGAATAATAATAATTGTATTATTACAAAAAATGTTAACACTGTGGAATGTGTATGTTGACATTCATATGTATCTGCATAACTTATCTGATGCATTTATACATTACACATGATTTTATATATAATATTTTAATGAGTATGAAGAAATGCGATTCACCAGAGTCCTTGGGCAACTTGCAGCACTTTTTTTAGTTCAACATTCATACCGATTATTAAAATGGGTTTTTAATAGATGTTAACTGTTCGTGAGCAGTCAAGCCTGGGCAGTATCTTACCTGAGTCCTTTGGCCATTTGCAGCACTTGCAGCTATCGTGGAAGACTAGTCCATCCAGGCATTTGTGGATCCAGGTGAAGCTGTTACCACACTGATAGAAAGATCCAGGGGCATCTGCTTTGGTATACAGCCCATCAGCCCTGCCCTGACAGAAATGACTGGTGGGGGGGGCTTCAGTACTTGGGTGTTTAGGTGTCATTGTAGGTTTTTCTTGGTAAAAAGAGAAAATAATGTCTTTCAGAAAACTTGTTTTCATTTACATTTTAGAAATTAATGTATTGAAAATTGCTAGTGAAATTTCACATACATCTTTCACAGTCATCCCGATTTGGTATAAAATTCAGACAAATTGGCCAATCATTAACCTTAATTAAATCATTAAGGTTTGTTACTAATTGGTATTATTTTATAATGAACATAATCCTACCTTTGCACATATTTGCACATACAGCTATGGAAGAACTTAAGAGACCACTGCAAATGTTTCTTAAATCAACCCCGTTGAAAACATTACAAGACATCAAACAAAGCCGATGTAACAGGTGTCCCAGGGTGGAAATACCTGTTACATGGAACTGAGACATAGACTCATTTAGAAATAGTGTATATGTATTTATTATTTATTTGGGTATCTTTGTGTTTCTTAAAATGGCCAGTGTAATGCACTGTTGATTTGTGTTGAGATGTGTATTGTGTAGTTCTGGCGCCCTCCTCTGGATCACCTTAAGCAACAGCATGAATGATGTTCTAATTAAAGTAGGCAGGTATGTTTAATGACAAAAACATGCAGCCGTAATGCTGAGGTTTTATTTCAGGTCAAGTGAACAGAAGGAGGGCGTTGTTCATTATTGAAATGTCACCAGGTTAATCTGATGGCTGTGGGAAATTACAAAAAGTGAGTGGGGTATGGTATTCAGTGTAACTGGAGTGTTTAGGCGTACGCTCTTTATTAATGGGTTTATCGCATTCAATGCCGTGAGAGAGCATAGTGCTAGTTAGATTAGTTGTGCACTCCTGCTTAAAAAGCTGAGAATTCTGCATAAAATTTGTGCCTGTGCATTGATCCTGAAAGCCTAAGTATTTACCAATATTATACCGCTGTGCAACCTCGTTCTCTTCTGCCATCAACATGCTGTACTCTGTTTCCCGGACTTGACTACTTTAACACTAAGAATAAATGTGATTTACTAGATTCCTTAAGCAACTTGCAGCACTTTTTTCAGTTTAACATTCATATTGATTATTAAAATGGGTTTTTATTAGCTGTTAACTGTTCGGGAGCAGTCAAGCCTCGGCAGTATCTTACCTGAGTCCTCCGGCCATTTGCAGCACTTGCAGCAATCGTGGAAGACTAGTCCATCCAGGCATTTGTGGATCGAGGTGAAGCTGTTACCACACTGATAGAAAGATCCAGGGGTATCTGCTTTGGTATACAGCCCATCAGCCCTGCCCTGACAGAAATGACTGGTGGGGGGGGCTTCAGTACTTGGGTGTTTAGGTGTCATTGTAGGTTTTTCTTGGTAAAAAGAGAAAATAATTTGTCTTTCAGAAAACTTGTTTGCATTTACATTTTGGACATTAACGTATTCACAAATGCTAGTGAAAGTTGACAAACGTCTTACACAGTAATAGTAAGATACAGCAATGATGGTGGCTTTGATACTGGGTCAATAGTACATTACATATTAATAGATATTTGATTTACCAGAATTGGCTTTGGTACTGGCCTCAGTGTTAGGCTTGGTTGTTGCTTTGGTAGCAGGCTTGGTTGTGGATGTTGCTACATGTTGGTTGTTGGTGTGAGCGGTAAAGTAAGTAATTTAGGGAAAAGTGAAAATGCTATGTTTTCACTCAAAATTGGAATATTGTCATTTAGGGAAAAATGAAAATGTCATGTTTTCACTCAATATTTGAATATACCGCGTTGACAATTTGGAGATGTTTATATTTAATCGATAAAAAAGTACAAATTCATTGAAATATGACTTACCAGAATTGGCTTTAGTACTGGCCTGAGTGTCAGACTTGGTTGTTGCTTTGGTAGGAAGCTTGGTTGTGGATGTTGCTACAAGTTGGTGGTCGGTGTGAGAGGTAAAGTAAGTAATTTAGGGAAAAGTGAAAATGCTATGTTTTCACTCTAATTTGCAATCTGCTGAGATGACAGGTTAGATATGTTTATATTTAGAGTCGATTGAAAACTACAAATTCATTGAAATGTGACTTACCAGCATTGGCTTTGGTACTGGCCTCAGTGTTAGGCTTGGTTGTTGCGTTGGTAGGAGGCTTGGTTGTGGATGTTGCTACACGTTGGTTGTTGGTGTGAGCGGTAAAGGAATCAGATAAGGGGAGAAGTGAAATTACAATGTTTTCACTCAAAATTGCAATTGTATAAATTGACATGTTAGACATGTTTATATTTAGAGTCGATAGAAAAGTACAAATTCATTGAAATGTGACTTACCAGCATTGGCTTTGGTACTGGCCTCAGTGTCAGGCTTGGTTGTTGCTTTGGTAGGAGGCTTGGTTGTGGATGTTGCTACATGATGGTTGTTGGTGTGAGCGGTAAAGGAATCAAATTAGGGGAAAAGTGAAAATGCAATGTTTTCACTCAAAATTGCAATCGCATACATTGATAACTTAGACATGTTTATAGTTAGAGTCTATAGAAAAGTACAAATTAATTGAAATGTAACTTACAAGAATTGGCTTTAGTACTGGCCTGAGTGTCAGACTTGGTTGTTGCTTTGGTAGGAAGCTTGGTTGTGGATGTTGCTACAAGTTGGTGGTCGGTGTGAGAGGTAAAGTAAGTAATTTAGGGAAAAGTGAAAATGCTATGTTTTCGCTCAAAATTGGAATATACTGCGTGGACAAGTTGGAGATGTTTATATTTAGTCAATAAAAAAGTACAAATTCATTTTAAATTTGATTTACCATAATCGGCTTTGGTACTGGCCTGAGATTCAGACTTGGTTGTTGCCTTGGTAGGAGGCTTGGTTGTGGATGTTGCTACATGTTGGTTGTTGGTGTGAGGGGTAAAGGCATCAGATTAGGGGAAAAGTGAAAATGCAATGTTTTCACTCAAAATTGCAATCGCATACATTGATAACTTAGACATGTTTATATTTAGAGACGATAGAAAAGTACAAATTAATTGAAATGTGACTTACCAGAATTGGCTTTGGTACTGGCCTGAGTTTCAGACTTGGTTGTTGCTTTGGTAGCAGGCTTGGTTGTGGATGTTGCTACACGTTGGTGATCGGTGTGAGAGGTAATGTAAGTAATTTAGGGAAAAGTGAAAATGCTATGTTTTCACTCTAATTTGCAATCTGCTGAGTTGACAAGTTAGATATGTTTATATTTAGAGTCGATTGAAAAGTACAAATTCATTGAAATGTGACTTACCAGCATTGGCTTTGGTACTGGCCTCGGTGTCAGACTTGGTTGTTGCTTTGGTAGGAGGCTTGGTTGTAGATGTTGCTACACGTTGGTGGTCAGTGTGAGAGGTAAAGGAAGTAATTTAGGGAAAACTTAAAATGTAATGTCTTACTCAAAATTGGAATATACCGCATTGACAAGTTGGAGATGTTTATATTTAGTCTATAAAAAAGTACAAATTCATTGAAATTTGATTTACCATAATTGGCTTTGGTACTGGCCTGGGTTTCAGACTTGGTTGTTGCCTTGGTAGGAGGCTTGGTTGTGGATGTTGCTACATGTTGGTTGTTGGTGTGAGCGGTAAAGGAAGCAGATTAGGGGAAAAGTGAAAATGCAATGTTTTCACTCAAAATTGCAATTGTATAAATTGACATGTTAGACATGTTTATATTTAGAGACGATAGAAAAGTACAAATTATTTGAAAGATGACTTACCAGAATTGGCTTTAGTACTGGCCTGAGTGTCAGACTTAGTTGTTGCTTTGGTAGGAGGCTTGGTTGTGGATGTTGCTACAAGTTGGTGGTCGGTGTGAGAGGTAAAGTAAGTAATTTAGGGAAAAGTGAAAATGCTATGTTTTCACTCTAATTTGCAATCTGCTGAGATGACAAGTTAGATATGTCTATATTTAGAGTCGATTGAAACAAATTCATTGAAACTACAAATTCATTGAAATGTGACTTACCAGCATTGGCTTTGGTACTGGCCTCAGTGTTAGGCTTGGTTGTTGCGTTGGTAGGAGGCTTGGTTGTGGATGTTGCTACATGTTGGTTGTTGGTGTGAGCGGTAAAGGAATCAGATTAGGGGAAAAGCGAAAATGCAATGTTTTCACTCAAAATTGCAATCGCATACATTGATAACTTAGACATGTTTATATTTAGAGACGATAGAAAAGTACAAATTAATTGAAATGTAACTTACAAGAATTGGCTTTAGTACTGGCCTGAGTGTCAGACTTGGTTGTTGCTTTGGTAGGAGGCTTGGTTGTGGATGTTGCTACAAGTTGGTGGTCGGTGTGAGAGGTAAAGTAAGTAATTTAGGGAAAAGTGAAAATGCTATGTTTTCGCTCAAAATTGGAATATACTGCGTGGACAAGTTGGAGATGTTTATATTTAGTCAATAAAAAAGTACAAATTCATTTTAAATTTGATTTACCATAATCGGCTTTGGTACTGGCCTGAGTTTCAGACTTGGTTGTTGCCTTGGTAGGAAGCTTGGTTGTAGATGTTGCTACACGTTGGTTGTTGGTGTGAGCGGTAAAGGAATCAGATTAGGGGAGAAGTGAAAATGCAATGTTTTCACTCAAAATTGCAATCGCATACATTGATAACTTAGACATGTGTATATTTAGAGTCGATAGAAAAGTACAAATTAATTGAAATGTGACTTACCAAAATTGGCTTTGGTACTGGCCTGAGTGTCAGACTTGGTTGTTGCTTTGGTAGGAAGCTTGGTTGTAGATGTTGCTACACGTTGGGTGTTTGTGTGGGAGGTAAAGGAAGCAATTTGGGAAAATGAAAATGTCATGTTTTCACTCAATATTTGAATATACCGCGTTGACAATTTGGAGATGTTTATATTTAATCGATAAAATAGTACAAATTCATTGAAATTTGATTTACCAGAATTGGCTTTGGTACTGGCCTGAGTTTCAGACTTGGTTGTTGCTTTGGTAGCAGGCTTGGTTGTGGATGTTGCTACATGTTGGTTGTTGGTGTGAGCGGTAAAGGAATCAGATTAGGGGAGATGTGAAATTACAATGTTTTCACTTAAAAATTGCAATTGTATAAATTGACATGTTAGACATGTTTATATTTAGAGTCGATAGAAAAGTACAAATTATTTGAAATGTGACTTACCAGAATTGGCTTTAGTACTGGCCTGAGTGTCAGACTTGGTTGTTGCTTTGGTAGCAGGCTTGGTTGTGGATGTTGCTACAAGTTGGTGGTCGGTGTGAGAGGTAAAGTAAGTAATTTAGGGAAAAGTGAAAATGCTATGTTTTCACTCTAATTTGCAATCTGCTGAGATGACAAGTTAGATATGTTTATATTTAGAGTCGATTGAAAACTACAAATTCATTGAAATGTAACTTACCAGCATTGGCTTTGGTACTGGCCTGAGTGTCAGACTTGGTTGTTGCTTTGGTAGGAAGCTTGGTTGTAGATGTTGCTACACGTTGGGTGTTTGTGTGGGAGGTAAAGGAAGCAATTTAGGGAAAATGAAAATGTCATGTTTTCACTCAATATTTGAATATACCGCGTTGACAATTTGGAGATGTTTATATTTAATCGATAAAAAAGTACAAATTCATTGAAATTTGATTTACCAGAATTGGCTTTAGTACTGGCCTGAGTGTCAGACTTAGTTGTTGCTTTGGTAGGAAGCTTGGTTGTGGATGTTGCTACAAGTTGGTGGTCGGTGTGAGAGGTAAAGTAAGTAATTTAGGGAAAATGAAAATGCTATGTTTTCACTCTAATTTGCAATCTGCTGAGTTGACAAGTTAGATATGTTTATATTTAGAGTCGATTGAAAAGTACAAATTCATTGAAATGTGACTTACCAGCATTGGCTTTGGTACTGGCCTCGGTGTTAGGCTTGGTTGTTGCTTTGGTAGGAGGCTTGGTTGTGGATGTTGCTACATGATGGTTGTTGGTGTGAGCGGTAAAGGAATCAAATTAGGGGAAAAGTGAAAATGCAATGTTTTCACTCAAAATTGCAATCGCATACATTGATAACTTAGACATGTTTATATTTAGATTCTATAGAAAAGCACAAATTAATTGAAATGTAACTTACAAGAATTGGCTTTAGTACTGGCCTGAGTGTCAGACTTGGTTGTTGCTTTGGTAGGAGGCTTGGTTGTAGATGTTGCTACAAGTTGGTGGTCGGTGTGAGAGGTAAAGGAAGTAATTTAGGGAAAAGTGAAAATGCTATGTTTTCGCTCAAAATTGGAATATACTGCGTGGACAAGTTGGAGATGTTTATATTTAGTCAATAAAAAAGTACAAATTCATTTTAAATTTGATTTACCATAATCGGCTTTGGTACTGGCCTGGGTTTCAGACTTGGTTGTTGCCTTGGTAGGAGGCTTGGTTGTGGATGTTGCTACATGTTGGTTGTTTGTGTGAGAGGTAAAGGCATCAGATTAGGGGAAAAGTGAAAATACAAGGGTTTTCACTCAAAATTGCAATTGGATGAATTGACAAGTTAGACGTGTTTATATTTAGAGTCGACAGAAAAGTACAAATTCATTGAAATCTGATTTACCAGAATTGACTTTGGTACTGGCCTCAGTGTCAGACTTGGTTGTTGCTTTGGTAGGAGGCTTGGTTGTAGATGTTGCTACACGTTGGTGGTCGGTGTGAGAGGTAAAGGAAGTAATTTAGGGAAAACTTAAAATGTAATGTCTTACTCAAAATTGGAATATACCGCGTT
>JACXGM010024653.1:0-15644 GCA_016801145.1 Umbra pygmaea
ATTTCCTGCACACGCCTGTGCACGGTGGCTCTGGATGTTTGTACTCCAGACTCAGTCCACTGCTTCCGCAGGTCATCCAAGGTCTGGAATCGGTCCTTCTCCACAATCTTCCTCAGGGTCCGGTCACCTCTTGTCATTGTGCAGCGTTTTTTGCCACACTTTTTCCTTCCCACAGACTTCCCACTGAGGTGCCTTGATAAAGCACTCTGGGAACAGCCTATTTGTTCAGAAATTTCTTTCTGTGTCTTACCCTCTTGCTTGAGGGTGTCAATGATTGCCTTCTGGACAGCAGTCAGGTCGGCAGTCTTACCCATGATTGCGGTTTTGAGTAATGAAACAGGCTGGGAGTTTTTAAAAGCCTCAGGAAACTTTTGCAGGTGTTTAGAGTTAATTAGTTGATTCAGATGATTAGGTTAATAGCTCGTTTAGAGACCCTTTTTATGATATACTAATTCTTTGAGATAGGAATTTTGGCTTTTCATGAGCTGTATGCCAAAATCATCAGTATTAAAACAATAAATGACCTGAAATATTTCACGTTTGTGGAAGTATAAAAAGGAGTGAACATAAGACATTTCTGAGGATCTCAGAAAAAGCATTGTTGATCAGGTGGGTAAAGGTTACATAACCATCTCTGAAGAGTTTAGGCTCCACCAATCCACAAGTCAGACAGATTGTATACAAATGGAGGCCATTGAAGTCCATGAAGATTCATGAGTCCACCATCAGGAGAAGACTGAACAACAATGGTGTGCACGGCAGGGTACCAAGGGGGGAGCCAATCCTCTACAAAAAGGACATTGCTGCCCGTCTGCAGTTTGCTCAAGATCATGTCAATAAGGCCATTGGAAAAATGTTTAGCCAGCAGCATAGCGCCCTATAATCTACTGCTGGTTTGCTTCTAATGCTAAGCATCAGGCCTGGTTAGTCCCTGGATGGGACACCAATGCTGCTGGACATGATGTTGGAGGGCCAGTTGGGGGCACTCCTCCCTTCTTGTCCAAATATCATTCCCATTGCCCCAGCCTGCATACAGTGTTGTCTTTCAGATTGGATGTTAAACAGGTGTCCTGACTCCCTGTGGTCACTAAAGATCCCATGGCACTGTTCGTAAGAGTAGGGATGTTAACCCCAGTGTGCTGGCCAAATTTCTAATCTGGCCCTCATACCATCATTGCAACCTAATCATCCCCAACTTTCAATTGGCTCATTCATCCCCTCTCCTCCCCCCACTTCTCGCCAAGCCTTTGCTGTGAGAAGCTGTTCTCAGTCAACTTGTTTGGTAAAGTAAGGTAAACTAAATAAAGAAAACATTCCATCTTAAGAACCCTATTCCATCAGTGAAACATAGTGGTGTTAGTATCATGGTTTGGGCATGTTTTGCTGCATCTGGGCAAGGACGGCTTGCCATTATTAATGGACCAATGAATTCTGAATAATACTAGCGAATTCTAGTAGGAAAATATCAGGTCATCTTTCTGTGAACCGAATCTCAAGATAAGGTGTGTCATGAAGCGAGAAAATGATCCTAAGCAAACAAGTTGTTCGACCAAAGATTGGGTTACACTTTATTTGGAGAGTGCGACATTCCATCTGTAGGTTCTCTACAGATAGTTTGTTGATAATATGACTATCAACAAACTATGAACAAACTATCTGTTGATAAGCAACTAATTGTGTAATTTAAGGGTAGGTGTAAGTTTAGAATATATTTTTGTGTAATGGTTAGGGTTAACATTAGGGGAATGGTTAAGGTTAGGATTAGGGTTAGAGTTAGTAGATAGTTTGTTAAAATGTTGTTGATAGTCTGCAGATAATATGTAGAGCATCTAGAGATACACTTTTTGGACTCTCGAAATACAGTGTTACCAAAGATTGTTTAAAGAACAATGAAGTAAATGTTTTGGAAAGGCCTAGTCAATGTCTTGACCTTCATCCTTACAAAATATTGTGGAAGAACCTGAAGTGAGCAGGTCATAAGGAAACCCACCAATATTCCAGGGTTGAAGCTGCTTGGTATGGAGGAATTGGCTAAAGTTTGTTCAAGCTGATGTACTGGACTGATCAACAGTTACCGGAAATGTTAAGTTGCTGCACAAAGTTCATTTACTTTTGCCAGTCACAGATATGTAATAATGGATAATTTTCTTAAATTAACAAAATGAAGAAATATAATATTTTTGTCTAATTTGTTTAATTGAGTTCTCTTTATCTACTTTTAGGACTTGTGTGAAAATCTGATTATGTTTTATGTCAAATTTATGTAGAAATACAGAAAATTCTAAAGGGTTCACAAACTTTCAACCACATCTGTATGACACTCTACAGCACTGAGTTCTGCACACATGTACTTTATTTCTGGTTGACTGCGCTGACACATATCTTGGGTGCTAACTGCGTTACTAAACAATGTGACAGTATCACTCAATACTAAACCTGCAAACCTTAAGCTGCCTGAAGGCACATTTCCCTGTCCTCCAGCTTGACCTTCAGAAAGCCTAATCTTCATTCATTATGTAGTTTACAATACTTCTATAGTACATCCAGTACTGTACTAAAATGTCTTTAACAATCCCATCTCCATTATATAGCTAGCCTGACACACTAACCATTTGAAATTCAAAGGGAGGTATCATTTTGTTGTTGGGACCTTACCAAGTATAATATTTGTCTTTCATTGTTTCTTAGTACAGTAAATAAAAACAGGTTTAGCTGACAATGAACTTCCCCTCTGACATCCCACTGTTGCCTTGGTGAACAAATGCTTGCAATTTTAATTATGGGTTATCCCAATAAATGCATGTACTTAAGTAATTCTGGATGAAATGTAAATGAACACTTTTTGAGTACATCCAGTGTATCCTGAGTCATCCACTTCCTAATAGAAAGAGAAGCTAACCCGTTCATAGTCCTTAAATACGCTAGCTTGTGGTATTACATTGAGCAAGTTGTATTAAACAGTAACTCTTTTGTTCTGTCCTGCGGAATTTTCTGTCCACAGCGATTTTCAAGACGTCCCTTGACAACATTGTGCCATAGCAGTTGGTGCTGTGTGGACAAAACACAGAGCGGTAGATCTTGTGGTTGACTGTTAGTAGAATGAATCAATGTCTCACAGCAGGAGTTTGTTAACACTTTCTGACTAGTGAAGTCCAAGTATAATGGACCTTTCTACCCAGCCTGCTGAGCAAACACTGTATGGACATTGGCCAATCTTTTGACAGCCTTCATTTATACAACCATTTGATAGACTTAACTCATACAATGGTTTGATAGGATTAACTTATACAACCGTTATATTCACACATTAACTTATACAACCGTTATTTTCACACAAAATAGTTATGTGCAGTGTCAGAGTTGGCCAAGTGGTCTAAGCCGTGATATCATGTGCCCTGGTGATGGCGGTTTGAACCCCGGCTCAGCCAATGTCTGTGCCCTCCCTCTCTGTCTCCCCCTACCTGTCTCCCTGGCTTCTACATCCTCCTGCCCTGTCAAATAAAAATGATGTGCACTATAACTTAGTATTGGTAGTAAACTATTTCTAGACTTAATTGAACATGTAGCCATGGATTTGGTGATTGTCTATTGAATCACAGTAAACTAAATTTTAGAAAGTATTCATAATACCATTCTTCACATTTTGTTAATCCATCTTTCCTCTTCTTTTGTCACCATGGCCAAACCAGGGAGGGATGCCGGATTGAGAATGTGCAAAAGAATATTAAATGCAGGAAGTATGCGTTCAACATGTTGCAGCTGATGGCATTCCCAAAGATCTACCGACCACCAGATGGGTCCTATGGGAAGGCTGACTCCTGAACCCAGCCAATAGGAAGGCCTTGTTGCCATTGTCTTACGAAGTCCACACAAATTCTAGACATGTAAAGCCAAGGTGGAAAAAACGAAATGATTCCCTTTGTAATGTAATCCAAGCGGTAAATATAGCTGATAAGATATACTTTAAATCTCATTTAAAAACACATTTTTTTAGGTTAGCTTTTACTTGACTTTTTATTTTTTCCTGTGTTGGTCGTGTTTAAAATTGTTGTTTTACTTTGTAAAGCGCCTTGAGAAGCTACTTTAAAGGCACTATATAAAAATAAAGTATTATTATTATTATTACTGTATATTGGTGTACTGCAGGTTCAGTAAACACAATTGATTTTGGCTATGTTGTGGAAAATTGCTGGAATCAATTTTTTTAAGAGTTCAACAAAGAATATTTAAGTTCTTTAAACTTTTTGTGTTTGGATTAACTGACTTTGCCAATCTATCATACCTCCTTGAATGTTTTATAACAATCCATTCTGGGATCTTCTTGATCACCCTAAAATTAGATGTTACGATATGAATTTGATTCACAACATAGGCAAATGTTTTATAACATAACAGGGCATACATCATGGGGGATGAAATTCTTAATTTAATGACACTTCCTCAACTACTGTCTGAAATTATATAAAACCCCTAGAGTACCACAGCAGTGGACAAGTTGCTGAAATTATATATTTTTCACTGAATAATTATTCATTAACAACTAAAAGCTGAACATTTTCCCCATAGGTCCTATTGTACAGTATATGTCTGGAATGTCATTTAAGGAGCCAACTGAAAACAAGCTGTAGCTAAACTGTAAATATTTTACTTCATGTTTATATAATTTGACTTCATGTTCTCTCCATTTCAAACCTTGTTGCTTTTGATATAATCGCTTTTATAGTATTTTATATTATTTTTTACAGTAATCTACTTTGATGTGTGTTTAATAAAATATGTTGAATTAGTGTCACATCTATTACATACTGTATGGCTAGATGGACACTTATTTCCTTTATTTAGTAAAATGTAAAACTAAACCCATTTGTAACATAATATTTATTTGTGTGTTGTTTTTTAATGTTATATTTACTCATTCAAAAGCAGCAATGGATATTCATGTCCTTTAAGTAAGTTTTGAGTTTGTGCCTTGGTTGCATAGCTGTTGTTTTGATTTAAATATAATTGACTGAGTTGATTTTGTTGTCTGTGTCCATCTTGTCATTGTCTTCATCTTTCTTTGGCAGCGGATCTGTTTTTCCAAAGAGGAAGTTATTTTAAAAAGTACACAACACACAGACACAAATGTGAGAGTCACTCCCTTGTCATTGTTTTCTAAAAGGAACTGGTGAGAATAGTTCCCATTTTCAGTAATGGCTTCCAAACATTGAAATGATTCTAGATTTCGGGGTTAGGTAGTTACTTCATAAAACATCACAGCCAGCATTACAGAAGCTCCTATTATCACAAGTCAAGGCAGCGCTGCACTGGGCAGTCCAGCAGCTTAGGAAAACTCAATAGACCTCACAGGCCCTCGGCTGGAAAATGGAGTCTGGATGTGTCACTGAAGAAGACATGGTGGAGATCAAGAAGGAAGCGTTGGAGCGCCTCAGGCCATACCTCTGTGAGAAGCTGGTAGCTGACCGCCACTTGGACTACCTCAGGTCCAGGAGAGTCCTGACACGGGAAGACGCCGAAGAAATATACTCCCGAGTGGGAAGCACAAAGAAGACCGGAAGAATGCTGGACTACCTAGCAGAGAACCCAAGAGGTCTGGACTACCTGGTGGAGTCCATATGTCGGGTGAGGACAAAAGACTTTGTCATCAGAAAGATCACCAGTGAAGTGGAGAAGGTGAAGATGGAGAGGAGACATGCGGATATCTTATTAGCGGCGTCTACTGCTTTGACGTCTCCGTTCTGTGTATGTAAAGAGGATAGTCCATTTGGGTTGCTTCAGAGTGACTTTGGATACAACAGCAGCAATGAAGACCAGTCCCTCCAATCATCTTGCTCCCACTTCGAAGACAAGTCGGATAATAATGGATCAACCCTTTCCTGGAGTACCCTCAACGAAGGATTTAGGGCCTGTCCTCCAGCCTGTCTCCCAAAACCCGGAGAGCTGGGTGGGCCTTCTGTGCCCACCGAAGACGTAGATCCTGGGAACTTGCTGTCAGAGTGTACTGACCAGTTTCACACATTGCGTTCCTGTTCCACCCCAAGCCTGTGATGGCATAATGCCAAGGATTTGACAAGATTTTCCAGAGCTGTATACAGTCTGAAGTAAATTGAATCTTAATGTAGGTTGAATACTTTAGCATTCCCTCAAGCAAACTAACCAAGTTCTGTCAACCAGTTTAATCTAGCAGCTACAATGTTAACTTGTAGTTTTGAACCAACTGATTGTGGTTTGTTGGGAAAAGACAGAATAACTATTCTTCAGGTTGAAAGCTTATAACGGTCACTCATTAAGGTCAGAAGTAATGGTCAGCTTTCATATATATGTTTTTTAGTTGACATAACAGTGATGAACTGTTTAAAATTGAATATGTTATGAATTTTGTTTTCTCCATCTGATATTAACAGAACGTTAATCGGCTGTGTTAATTTTGTTCTGGGGCCGCCTTATTATGCTTTCAGTGAGGTTTGTGATGAAAATGTCAGAATTTGCTATTATGATTTAAATTGTTGATGCTCCCTGTGGAATATTATTCTGTGATCATTAGAAGTAATTAATCAAATTTATTTTAGAAAGCCTTTTTTAAATCTGCAGTTTTTAGAAAGTGATTTCACAGACACCCAGCCTAAAAAGAAAGTAAAAATCAAGCCACAATGCGAATTTGAAGCACAGTGGCTAGGAAAAACTCCCCAGTAATTGGTTTCCCAGGAAGAAACCTACAGAGGATCCAGACTCAGTGGTGTGGCCATTCTTCTTCTGGTTGTGCTGTAAAGTTCAAGAGTGCATGTCCATTTAAAGCCAAGTTATCATCTTTTGACCCTGTGTGGCCCCATATGTTTGACATCCCTGATGTGAATTGTTTAAAAACAACATAAATATAATCTAGATTATCTGCATGTTTAAAGTGGAGTGGTCTGTGGCTTTGTCAAATTGCTAGCTGTAGCTGCATACACAACCCTAACACTGAATATTATTGTTTATACATCTCAGTGATGGATGCTTTTGTGGTCTTATATCAGATGAACATAGTGTACAGATTGATAGCACATTTCTATTACATGTGGATGAAGCTTGCTTGGTTATATCTCAAATGGCAAGGTGGCCTAGTGGATAGGGCAATGAAATAGTGTTTGTAAGGACTCTGGTGCAAATTTCTGACTACCAAGGTCAAACCACTGTTGTTCTGTCCTTAAACAAGATACTTAGCACTGATTTCTTACTGGTCATTATTATAAATGTTAAATGTGCCTGGTAAAATAATAGTCAATTTTTAAATAAATGTTTTTGTCACACAAATTATTTCATACATACCATGGCCTCCACTAATATTGGTAGTAAAATTACTGAAAACTGATAGAACTTAAATAAATACTTTTCACCAAATGATTTTTTGGAACCCTTACCTCTGGCACAGCTCCCCTAGGAATAAGTTTGATTGAAATCGAACTGAATTATTCTCCCATCATAATTTGTTCTTTTATGTGCAAGACAAGGTTGTTGTTGGTCAAGCTTTGATGTTTTGGGGCTGTTTTTCTTCCAAATGGCCTGAACAACTTGTTAGGACCCAGCAAACACATTACGTTGTCACGACGTAGCGACAACGTATTTATTGGTACTGGTTTCATCCTCGTTATGTAACATCAGTACGTAACTACAACGTAAAAGTGAAATACTTATTTTGGTTGTTACCACGTAAATTGGTTACGTCGTAATTTCGTCCTCAGGACGTTGTGGCAACGTCCTGTATATGTATAAGTACTGGTTAGGTAAGATAGTTACGTATCTGCAACGTAAGTGTGACATACTTATTTTGGTTGCTACAACGTAACTTGCTTACGTCATCATTTCGTCTTAATTAGTTGTAATTTATTCTTGGTGTAGCACTGGTAACATACCTACTAGTGTGACAAGGCTGATTTTCTTTAAACGTTTTTGTACCTTAAATATTCTTAAAGATAATTCTACACTGTCAACTCTTAAATAAATCAGATCCACATAATGATCATAACACTTAGATATGTTACCCAAGGTCATTCTCATTCACATGCAATCTTTTAAATTTAATACATTTTCTTGTTATCCAATTATTCACCTGGAAAATCCTGCCCCCTTGAAATGGTATATAAAAAAGTACATGAAACTGCCATGAAAACTGATTTTTATTCAATTAATCAGACACATTAAATTATGTTTTGCAAACTGACAAGATAATAATACATATTAAAATACATCAACAAATTAACACAAATCAACAGCTCTGGAAAAAACTAAGACTAATGTAATATTTCTGAAAACGTCTGAAATGTGATTAAGAGAAAGATGGATGGTCATTGGTCAAATGTCATCCAACAAAGACGAGCTGCAGAATATTTACTCCAGGAGTTGCATAAAGGGAGAAGTTTTTTCAGTTATTTATGAAATAAAACAAAAACAGGAATAAAACAAAAAACAGAGATGATTTTCCAGTGGTCTCTTAAGTTATTTCTAGAAGTTTAAATTATAAATATATAGAAAAACAATTTTATTTGAATTGTAATTTGATTAAAGTATTTTACCTGTATTTCTCTTGGTGTCCCTTGTTTTTGATATTCAGGGCAGTGACATAACTGGAACACTCAAAACCACATTTGTCCTTTACAATCTGTCTTTACAACATTCCAGGTTTCAGTACTTTTACCAAAAATTGAAAACGTTATTTGTTTAATCCAATGTCAAATTTTGGACCATGTGCAAGTTTGTGATTCTGAGGTAGTTTGACTACAAATATAGCATTGTACTATGGCAAGTAAGTTTCAATCCATACAACTCTTTTTTGGTACTAACACTGGAAACCTGAGTCAGTATAAGATATTTGTTCTTTTTGAGTGTACCTATTTGTTCACTTCCCTGAATATCATCAAGGCACACAATGACAAATACTAATGCAGCTAAATGATCCTGTGAACATTTATAATTTCTTAATTTAGGACATATTTATTCTTTATAGAGGAACAATTAAGAAATTGTATGAATTGTCTATGTTCGTAAATTAATTGAAGTACTTATTAGACCGTCTTGCTCATCAGGCAGCTCTCTCACTCAGAAAGCAGGGTCGAGCTAGCGCGAGTGCTAGGGATTAAGGTTATATGGCTCTGTGCAGATGAATGCGCTTGATACAACTTTGTGGAAAAACAATGATTTCCCTGGAAAACAACGTTATTTCACAATGAAATCCCACAAAGGTATGCTTTAAACCAATCTACTGACTTTTATTTTGTTATGTAACAAAAGCAACTGGGCTTTCGAATGTTGGGGATTTGTTTGTGAAATAACATTCATTATTCACACACATGATTGTTATTTCACAAGATTAAATAGAGTGCATTTACTGGTAAATACAGTTTATATTTAGGTTTGTTAAATTTCATCAGTTCGTATTCAGTCTGGTACATACAGATACATATGGTAAATACAGTTTATATTTAGGTTTGTTAAATTTCATCAGTTCGTATTCAGTCTGGTACATACAGATACATATGGTAAATACAGTTTATATTTAGGTTTTTTAAATTTCATCAGCTCCTATACAGTCTGGTACATACAGATACATATGGTAAATACAGTTTATATTTAGGTTTGTTAAATTTCATTAGCTCCTATACAGTCTGCTACATACAGATACATTTGGTAAATACAGTTTATATTTAGGTTTGTTAAAAGTTGTCTTACATTTAATGTGAAATTCACTTTTCTTTGAAGAAAGTGTGCATGACGAAGGAATCAGTAGCTTAGGCGTTGAAAGACTAATTTTGGTAGAAAGGGTATCTATAACAATAACAAATAAAACCAATGCACCACAACTATTTGGAGAATGTAGCATGTTATCTCTATAGGTATCTGAATTATCAAAGATAAATTATACTTTAAAACCTAGGATTTTACCTTCAATTCATTTGGTCTTTTTCTTCCATTTTGCCTTGGGTAGTGGGTTTGATATTCTCATCTATAAAACATATGTATTGTCAAGATACTGTGGAGAACTTTATATAAACAAAATGTGATTTTGTAGGAATGTTGAAGGTAATTAAAATTAAAAACTCTATTACAAGAGTTTGTGGGAGGGTTTTCATGCCTTCATTTGGTCAATAAGCCAGTCATATTTAAGAAACACAGACTGGGTAAAATGGATCTACTGCCTGTGGAGAATATGCCATACCCTCATCATAGGTACTGTCACCATATTTTCTTGACAACTTCACTGAACATTTGTGAGGCAGTTTTTCATCTTCGCGTTCACAGCTGACTTATATTCAGCAACAGTAGCCCGCCGAACAGCTTTTGTGAAGTCATCTTAATAACAGAATAACAAAAAGGAAAACAGTTTTAATAGAAAAATACATTTCCAATTTCATTTGACTTTGTCATGATTAGTTAAGGACAGTTTGTTTGTTGCTACTCAATTCAGTAGAGGTAAAAAAAATGAAAAATTCCACAAGTAGGGTCAGGGAAAAATCCTGACCCTCCTCGAAGTCCAGCTTTCCTCATCAGGCACCTCAATTTTCTTGGCTCTGCTGGTTTAGTTGTTTGGCAGATTAGGTGTGTATGTATATATATATATATATATATATATATATTATTAATAGTGTTTATATTGTTAAATTGTTGCAATTTCTAATCCATTTATGATGTGAAGTAAATTTAAGTTAACTGTATGTGTATGCTTTTCCACACTATACAAACTATTTTATGCTAAGAAATATTTGGTTACAGACCTAATTTTCCTCGTAGAGCCAGCATTCTGCCACAAATTGAATTGTACTTGTTCCAGACAAATTATGAGTCCTGTCACCTACTTGAAAACACCTCTCTTGGCCGGTGAGTAAAGGCTGCAACCTAAGGAGAAAATGGACATGAGACTTGTATTAGGCACAAGGGATTTAACGATGCAGACACAGCCGGTTGAAAATCGATGACAATGTGAAGAGTCACGTCGGTGGAAATGGTGGCTACACCTGCCGCTGCCATGTTTGCCATGTTTGTCACGCTATCTTCATCGATTTTCAACTACTCTCGGTATGCATCACCCTACTACGTGTTTAAAATATGATAGCTAGATAACCCTTATCTAACTAGCCAGCTCACATTCGGTCTAACAAGAAAAAAATGTATCTAGCTATAGATTATTTAGATCAGATAGCCTACCTGTATAGTCATAACCTGAGTTCAATAGCTAAATAACATAGAACTAGGGCTGACTATACCTTACATGAGCTAACTAGTAATAATGACTTGTACTGTACTTCAGCTAGCTACGTAAAGTACATTACCAATACGAGTCATACGGTAGATTATATTGATAGCTATACCTTAAAACTACTTCTCTTTACCATCTACCAAAGTTATCTTACCTGTGTTTGCTCGTCCAGAAGTAAGTAGTTAGCCCAGCAAACACGTTACGTAACGGCGACCAACCGTGACGTCAGTATTAGTCGTGGATTCATCACGTCACCAAAATACTTTGTGGCAACATCATCACTAGGTAATTCCGTGACCACAGAGCCATGGTCATTTCCTTGCCTTCCCATGACGTTGTGGCATCGTTTTTTAAAGACCAGCTGATGACCAATAATTTGGTCATTTTCTTACCTCCTCACCACGTCTTAGCCACGTCAGTTCTTGACGTTAGACATATTGGTGCGTGAAATACATTAATAGAAGGATATACATGTGTTTTTATATAGAAACATATAGACTGGAAAATAAATTTAACAATAGACAATCTATAGATTACCTTCGTCAGACTGAGTAATTTATACAGTTTACACAATGAAAAGGGCAAACTAGATCAATTCAATATGATATAGCTAGCTATCGATAGGTGAGTTAGCTAGGTAGATAGCTATCTTGTTCAGTTTGTACAGTAATCCACGTCCTAGCTAAATATAGCTAGTGAGGTTCGCTTACAGTATATTGAAAAAACTACATTGGAAAAAACTAACTTGAAAAAGTCTAAATAATTTCGAAAATACTATGTTCATTTACTCGGTATTTAGCGTGACATAAAAACTTCTGCGTTCAGTCCGTCGACAGTAACTTGTTAAAAAAGCGGGACACTACAATTCCTCCCTTGCGCTTGCGTAATGGAAATATGTAATGGCACTTGGGAATAATTTAGTAAAAAAAAATACAATTCAAACCAACAACCAGACATATGACATAACCAAAACATATGATGTTTTACTTTGTGTATCTATTTAGTGTTTTGGAAGACCCATGGGCAAAAAATATAATAGGTTCTGTCTTATTTCTGTGGCTTGTCAATAGCATCTTCAATATATTGCACACTTGTAAATATACTGTCTATATTTTTTTCAGTCTGTAAATTAAAATATGCAAAGATATGTGATAATATCCTTCTACTAAAATATATTTCATATGTGCAACTGCAGCCTAAAGTCATGAAATGACGTGGCGAGAAGATAAAAAAGTGACCAAATGACTGGTAATCAGCTGGTCTTTAGATAACGTTGCCACAACGTTGTGGGAAGTTAAGGTAGTGACCAGGGCATGTGGTCATGAAATTACCTTCTTCTAACGTTGCTACAACGTTGTGGGAAGGTAATTCATTGACATGACGAATAAGGACGAATCCATGAAGTCACGTTTGGTCACCATTACTTAACGTGTTTGCTGGGATACCTACTGGGCGAAAAAAAGAGTACAACAGGCAGGTCAAAAGTTGAGTTGGTCAAGTTAGGATTTCGAATCAAGATACAAAATAGAGGATGTTAACACTTAGGATTTCAATTGAGAATAGCATTTAAAAGCGTTTTAACGAACAGGCTGACTTATAGTTACAATAAAAATAATAGCAGGCCATGAGAAAATTCTGAGTTATTAAAATTGTCAGAGACACGAACCACTGGATGGAAAAATGCAATGCTACTTTGTCTTGCAGGATTGGTGCAGAATTAGGAAAACAGGATGGGTAACTTAAAATAAAAAATAAAATAAAATGGACAAACAGAAGTGGAAAATTAAACAAAAAATATGGGGAATTATTTATGAGGTAGAATTTAACTGGTTCTGGTCTTCCCATGAAATTGGCCAGAAGGTGTTCTAGCATTCCAATTGACTGGCCTGATCAACTATGTCAATTGGAACGCTATATACCTATGAGAAATTCTGATTGGAGCTAGTTCTTTGGAACGAGGAATAAATGGGATGTTGTCCAGTTATCCTGAAAATAAATGGGAACTAAAAGTTGAAATTGGAAATGGGGAAAATCAAATGCTTACACCAAGGCACTAAAATATTCTGTTAGGTATTAAATGTAAAATGTCATCTTGGAGCTCCTTGTTTGTTTGTCTGTTCTGTTATGTTTCTGTCAAATTGTTTTGTGTTGTCTGGTGGAGAGGAGAGAGAAGATTTCCTTTGTAGACTAACTGGTGTAGCTAACCATTCAGTCCACAGAAGGAAAAACATTGGCGTTTTGGCCATCACAAGAAGCTGCTACCTTAATTTAGCAAATAGGACAATAATTGCAGACTGACAAAGTTATTCAAATTGATTTAATGTTGGCTAGTGCCAATGGGGTGGGTGAAATTCACAATTGTCAGGTGGGTCAAGGGGGTTGGTAGGAATTTCATGCAGCTATTGGGGAAATTATGAATTTATGGTACTGCGAATGTACCTGACAGAATAATGTAATGGGGTTTTAGTTATGCTTTTAGAGATTGATACAGAAAAGAGGTTTGGGCAGAATTAGAAAGTGTTATTAAAGAGTTTAGGCTATTTGAGAGACATGGGTTCCTCCACTCCAATGTCTGATTGGTTAGTGACAAATTGAACAGTTCAGAGCAGGGTTAGTTATAACCTTAAATAGTTTGACAGCACTAATGTCCAGACTTTAGTCCTGCCAAATGTCACTGGGTCAAGGGGAGTGTGTGTTAGGTTATTGAGTTCAAAACAGGGAGGGCTGGGATAATTTAAGGAAATCTGGTTCTCTAATTAAAGCAAGTCATGGTTATGTAATCAGGTTAGTTAAGAGATGCTGTCAGAAGATGTTTTTACTTAATTGTGTGCTAAATTTTTATTTTATAACTTGCATCTAGAGCTATTGGGAAATTAGTTATTGACAGTAAAGTTGAGCACCTGCCACCAAAGGGTTTTTCCTGTTATTTTCTTTACACATTCATTTATTTACATTATTAATAATGTAGTTTGGGGTATTAAAAGGGGTTAGTTGCTTTAAACTATTTGGAGAAAATTAAAAAGTCAATTGTTTACCGTTTTACACACTTTTCGCGTGTAATTGGGGGAAGGGATAAGGGTACACAGTAAAGAAGCTGTGTTAAATCAACACCCTAAGTGTAAATTAACACTCTCAGTGTTTATATAGGTCCAAATTGACACTGAAGAGTGTTAATTTAACACTTAGGGTGTTGCTTTAACACAGCCATTTTTACTGTGTATTAGATCTTTATCCAAAGTTCAAAGTTAAGTTTCCAAATTGGTTTATCAATGTCTAACTTTAAAATCAATTCTGTTTACCAAAGAAGGATAGGCCGCTGTACGTGAGCTGTATCGTTCAGTTTCGTTCCGACAAACGGGGCACTACTTTTTCTTTTGCTCAATATTTTCAACGTTAATAAAAGGTATCCGAGCTAAAAGTTCTCCACGCATTATCCTGCAGTTAATGAGAAAAGTGTAATTTATTGGCGCACTATATTGACTGCGCATTGAGACATATAAACCTGTTGAGGTAGATTCTCAACCAATCAGCATCGAACATGTATGTAGGTCACAGCCAAAATCAAGCTAATATGACTACGCACATGTAAACATGGAGGAGGACGTAAGCAGCGCATATTCATTTGATAGCGGCGATCAAGCTCGATTAACACATGTAAAGTGTATTCTTCATGTCGGAAAAGATGGTGGGAAAGCCCTTTACTGAAGTCCGATGGGAAAAAATCAAGCAATGTGCGAATGAATGGCTCAAAACGTCGGACACTACGGAGCTAGCTATTGCCTATGTAAATGTGTTAATTGTGACAATGTGAGATTAACTGAGGATAGTGAGTCATGTGAATCTGATGGTGAGGACAGTGATCTTGATATTTAGTGATGTGTATATGATAATAAAATGAATATAGGGCATATATATTTAATATAATTAAATCTAAATTAAATCTTATTTACAATAATCATTCCTGTGAATATGTACATGTAGTGCAGTTACTGCTTGTGTATGCGAATTGACAATTCACCATTAAATGTGTTATTTTGAAAAGTGTTTGTATATATATATTTTGGCTTAATTCTATTTGTTAATCAGATTTTACATCAAATATTACCTTTGAAGTGGAACAACATGATGAGAAGTAATAGGGATGTTAATGCTACAGTAGAGGTTATTGATAATCTTATCATGTTTACTGTCTCTAAATAGCAATTTCAGGTATATCCAAGGGGCAAACTCAGAGGCTGACAAATGAAGCCAACAAGGAAGTAAAAAAAATTGCAATTCATCGAATGTCCACTTGAGGCTGGCTGCAGAAAGGAGCAATTTCAATAGACCTCTATGGCAAAATGCCCAAATTTACAGCTGAAATAAACATGTTTATAGCCTGGTTCAAAAAATGGTTTTGGTGTATATTGCTTAT
>JACXGM010024654.1:0-15643 GCA_016801145.1 Umbra pygmaea
TTTGAAAACAAATGTACATGGCCGGGGGGGGGGGGGGGAGTCGCCGAAAAGTTTTTACGACAGTGTTGCCATATATCTATTCCGAAACTGTAGGGGGAGCTCTAAGGAGAAATCTGCGAGCAAAAAGCGTGAAAACAGCGAAGAAATGCCCCAAACTGCATAGCTCCGCTTTAAAAAGTAAGCGTAAATATTACATAGATATCCTCAAGGGGAGAAAAATCCAAAACGCGTTTATAAAAGAAGATGTTTGTCCTTTCTTGTACACCATACAATAGATACTGGTAAAAGCAACTGATTGGCTGTTGCAGCGTTCACAGCCAAAACAACGCAGAAGAAGTCGTGCTAGGTGTTACCAACGTACGGGTATGTTTGCTAATTAGCTGCTAAGTCTGCAGCTAAATGCACCTACAGTATGTAATTGTTAAGTGGTGTAACAAGTGTTGCTATTTGTTTATGGTGTTACACGAAGCGCTCATTGAATTAAGTATTTAACAGTGCTAGCAAGCTAACAGCTAGGCCGGCTATCCATTTTTAGCATGTTAACATAGAAACTGTTAGCAGGCTAACAATGTAGCTAGCTATTTACCATGCTGGCTACCTAGGTTATCATCAAATATATTTTTAATTAACTACAGTAACCATTTGCTGGCTGTATTGGTAGCCAATGAACCGTAAATGAGTACTGTAGAGCAACACAGTAAGCAGATTGAATGCAATTTTATCTGTAGTTGTGTTAATATATTATATACAGTAGCTAGATCCTTACATGTTTTTTTATCCTACCCTAGTTATTATAACAAGTGGAAGAATTCAAACGGGCTAGTGTAGGTAGAGCTCATGTGTATTAGTCTTTCTCCCCCCTTTCAGACGGAATCATGAGTCTTAGAAAGCAGACCCCCAGTGACTTCTTGAAGCAGATTATTGGCAGACCAGTGGTAGTCAAACTGAACTCCGGTGTGGATTACAGAGGTAAATAACCAGGTTTTGGAACGTCACAGTGTGCTGCTGTATTTCCTGATTGTTAACCAAGACTGTGTATTACATTATTGAAGTTAACCATACTCCTGAATGAAATGTGCCTGACTGTTTAACTAGTTTTCCATGGAGTGTGTGCCTGTTTCTGCCCTAAATTGTATCTGTATGCATAGGTGTTCTAGCCTGTCTTGATGGCTATATGAACATTGCAGTGGAACAGACAGAAGAGTATGTCAATGGCCAGTTGAAGAACAAATATGGAGATGCATTTCTGAGGGGAAACAATGGTAAGAGGAAAGGTGTCAGACGACTCAGTGGTTAGGTAGTTAGTCGGAAGGTTGCCAGATGTCCCTGTGCTTACTCTAAGTTGCTCTGGATAAGAGCGTCTGCTAAATTATTTAATGTAAATATGACATTCATGTGGGACTTGTGAAAGTGTGAATAGGATAGTGAGCTGCTCAAGGAGAATGTTGTATACCTCCGTATGCAGTTGCAATAAAAAATATTCAACCTCCCTTGCAAATCAGGTTTATTGTTGTAATGTACAGACTGTCAACTGTTTGCAAAGAACAAATCCAACAAAAGCAATTGAAATAGCTCAACACAACAAATGCTTTAAGTGGTTTCCCCAAATTTAACTGCAAATGCAACTGATAATGACTTCAGTGACTTGATAGTGACTGTGATGGTGGTAGTTGAGGTATGCTTGGGATTTTTGTCCTGTTGGAAGGTCCAATGATCCCCAAGCTTCAGCTTCCACAGACAGCATTACATTTTCTCCTAGATTCATTGATGTTTCAGGAAATTCTATCTTGCCTTCCGCTGCGGTTTTCCAATGTCAGAGGATGTATGCAGCCCCAGGACATCACCGAGCCACCACCATGCTTAACTGTGGGCAGTGTACTTGTCACTAGGTGTGCTTGAGCTTGAACACATGAAATACCAGAACTGGCTAGGGCTTTAAATGTCTGCATGTGAGAAACCTGTTCCAAACATTTAAGAGATGCATTTTGCAAACCAGGAGCAGGAAACATAAATATAGCCAAGTAAATGTTCCCAGAGACATTGCTGGAGGCATAGTTTGCAAGTTCAAAGTTAAGGGAATAGTGTTTCATTACCGGGAAGGGTCAGGAAAAAGGAAGCTATCAACGGCTGCATCCAGATTTCTGAGACGGCAGGTTGTGGAAAAACTCTTGAGTGACTGCAAAAGACTTGCAGCAAGACTTGGTGGATACAGGCACTGAGGTTTCAGTGATTTGTTCATTGCAAACAGCTGAAAGTCTCCATTTTGACTATACATGTGATTTGCAGTGAATAATTTTGATTGCAACTGTACCTCCCATACATTTTAGTAACTGCTTTTTTAAATTGCATAACATGTGTTAAACGAAGACACAGCCACATATTCTGTTCAATGAATAACTGTAGGAACCTTAGATGAGCTGAATGCAGTATGTTTAACTTGCATAAAATCCATAATTGCTGGAGACAGCTGAGAATATTAGCCTTTCTACCTGGATTACATTTTATTGCAGCTTTGCAATGTACCTTTGCGGCTGAATTTGAAATTTCTGTCAACATGCTTCTAACCTGCTATCAGATTGATTCCAGGGCTCAGCAGTTATGGAAAATTACCCTATATTGTAATTTTCTTTGCATCATTGTGATTTGAAAAGGTACATTAAATCTACTTGTTATGCTGTCTAAATGACTTCTCTGTAGGTCCAGTCATAGGCTAATAGTTCTGTATTCTGTACCTAGTGTTATACATCAGTACCCAGAAGAGGAAGATGTGATGGAGGATTCTGGACTGCTTTCTGTTTATCTGATGTTCCAGACATTGTTTTACAAGAACTTTGTTTTGTTTGTGTTTGAGATTAATAATTTTTTACTTTTTATTTTGTAAAAATGAGAACAGTCCAATAAATGTTTTCAGAAGAGGAGAATGTGTGTATCTCTAAAAATAAATCTAATAAATACCAGTGGGAACAAATGCACATGTTGTGTAAATGTATATTGATGGATCACTGGAGTAAATCTGGTTCTCAAGTATGGGAATATAAAGTATTTTTATTTGTTAAGGAAAAGAATATCCTTCCCTTTGTTAAACTAGTTTGCCTGAACATGAGTAATGATTAAAAACTTGATAAAAAGTTACTACGTTTATATGATGACTAATCCTGAAGCCATGCAGATGGAAATGCTACTTCAGATCCAATCCAGTAATGCATTGTGCCCACTTAAGCCCTGCCAACTTCCAATAACATCAACGATCATAAAGCTCTGGGCATACAAGAGCCGAAGGCGTGTTGTCACAATGTTTTTACTGTGTTCCTTCGGTATTATGAGACAGGCTATCAAGAAAACACTTACCTGAAGGTCTGTGTTCATCATCATCACTGTCTTTAGAGTATTATGAGAACTTAGACAAGGGGATCTGATTAAACTCTGCCTGGGGAAGTGTTTCATACTGAGGGGAAAGTTGATTGCATTAGTATCTCTCGGGTGTAAATGAGGTGGATTAAGTTATATTTGCAGAGAGCAAGTGAGGGGGGGTGTCACTGAATTTGGGGGTTCCTGCATATCATGTAACGCCCATTAAAAGTCTACCATTGGTGAGGTTGTAGAAGTGATGATGTGTTCTTGTGAAATTACAACCTATCCATAATATACAGCTGTCATAGTAAACATGTTAACTGTAACCAAATATAAAATTGAGGTTTAGCTCTAGGTTTACTTTCTGTAGCCATAGACCAATAGCAAGCATCCATGGGCAGTACGTATATGCAGGAACCCAATATACAGTAACAGCCCAAAAGTATGCTTGACAAATCCACCCTTGCTGCCAGCTGCCCTATTCAAAACCTAACGTGGCTCAGTGGAAAATACACAATGCTGCCTTGTTGAAAACTTTAGGATTACAGGTCTGCTCCTCACTCGACAGGTTTGCCCGTTGATATCCTGACCCATGAATCTGACGTCACCCAAAATGATTCTGCCCATCCTGGTAGGTTCGCTAGGGCCGATGCCAGGGGCGCTGCCAGGGCAGGCCGCGGCCCCCCTTGAATGTTTGTAATCGGTATTAGTTCATGCACATCAGATAATCTGTAACATTAACTCTGATATAACAAACCAAAGTATATCAGTATGCAATTCCTTACCTCATGTTGACAGAAACCCTTCACGTGCTGACATTTTGCCTTTCTGAAAACAAACTCCTGAATACAAATCTGTTTGAATCAATCACATATATTTATCTGAATCATTTTAAAGTTGACATGAATCAAAAAGTGATAAGGGAGCAAACTGCATTTGAAGATTCTTTTCTGTTTGATTCTAATTCAATTGTGATGCATGAGGGAAACACAGACACTCAGCTTGACTGTTTCATACAGATGGTCAATCTATTAACTGTTTTTAAACATTACCTGTAGATATTGATTGCATTCACTTAAAACTAATAGAAATAAATTATTATAATATAAAATAATATATTACAATAAATTGAAAAAGTTTCCTAAAAATATACATGTCATGGCAATTACCAACGATTAACAAAACATATTAAAAACCTAGAGAGAAGATCAAATACATTTTCAGTATCAAGACAAGATATCTATCTGATCCTGAAATTAGCTAGCCAACTGTTTCTGTTTACCCAAGCATTACAATGTCACATCACACCATAGACCTGAACGCAAACACCTTCAAGTAGCTGGCTGGTGAAATAGAAACATGTAGCAAGCTAGCTACAGTAGGTGGCTTGTCTTAATTCTAAAAATCTTATTCCCATCAATAACAAATGTGTACCGTATAACTTTAATGTTAGTTTGGTTTGTAATTCAGCAAGTTTGGTACAGTTGTGAGCAGGCTTACATGTTTTATCCCATTCACCAGCGATGCTCTCCATATCTATCCAATGTTGATTTGTAATAGATCAATTGTGTAGTCATCAATTCATTTAGGTATATCAGCTATTGGCAACATTGAACATATTAATGACAACTAAACGATCAACATGCTGCTACTTTGCTATCTAGTAAGGTGGTTATTGTTGCTTGACTGAATTTCAAGTTCAAGTTTAATTATGAGGGCAAAGAACATGAAGATGTGAGGAGGTGTTGCTAATGTCTGAGTCAGAGCCTCTCGCTTCCAACAAAGATGGATACAAGTTACAGGATATACATCGCTGCTTGAAATCGAATCATATCTGCCATTACTGTAATGATGTTTATATATCTTCTTGTATTTCTTGCCAGCTATAACTGATAAGCACTGTACAGTATGGGCAGAACCCTCTTTTTATTTAATTTACTGTAGCATATATGGAAAGAAAATGTTTTTGTTCATTATCATGTTGCGAATGTAAATGTCAGTTTAACTACTAGTCAACATTAATAACTTCTTAGCAAGTTATTTTTAAGTTTACAACGGCCTGACTTTAATGAGCGGTTGTTTGGGTGTGCTGCAGCTTTTGAAAAGAGCTGGCAACGTAAGCTTTGATTTAACATGGCTTGAAAACCTTGCTATAGTAGCTAACATGTCCAAAAACATTTTTTTGTACATTACAATTAAGTTTAGGGTGTAAACTATACAAAACATAAAAATGTCAATTGTTACAGAAAACACATTTTTACAGTTTACTTTTGTGGCTTATAGCCAACAATAAATGGGCGTGACATCCGACGGGTTCTCGCAGACCGCCACACATATACTACAACAACAAAATAGAATTCCTGAAATTCAGTTGTGGCTTTTTGTTTTGGTGTGCCACCCTAAGATTTTCAGTGGCCCCATCTGGCCACCCCCATGTAAAATGTCTGGGGGTCCCCCTGGCCGATGCCTAACTGATGTAAAAACCAAAGGTGTTTTGAAGTAGCTACCGTTAACTCTGTCATAACCGGTCAGCCATTGAGATGTAACAGCATCACTGGTTAATGTATGGCGCGATCTGAGCAGAGAACCAACCAATGTGGGTTGTCACTGCTGTCAAGATGTAGGGCACCCCTTTTTAAAGTGTGTTGCACTGCGGAGATAAAAAAAATATGTCTTGCCCCAAAAGGTCAAATGTCAGAAATTCACATAATACCTTTGATAAAAGGTGATTTTGCAGACTGCAGTAGAGTTCAAGTTGCTGCAGGTGTTTGTTACCAGACACACTGCATGGGTATTTTGTGAATCCCCAATATGCCCCATACCAACACTCTCAGGGGACCTGTTGGTTGTGTTTCTGACAAAACTCAAAGAGGGTGACTTCCAGAACGTGACCTTAATAACAATAAATCTATCCAGTTTTGGACACGCTTGTGACTTACATGATGTACATTGATGTTAAACTTAATAAATAAAAAAACAAGCATGAAATTCGAATGAACGTATCCCTCTTGCTGTTTTACAAGATGTAAACATCAGTAACTGCAACATTTCATTTAAAAGGTATTGCAGCCTTTACATGTGCCAAGTCTTAAATCATGCCTAATTGTGAGTGGCATATAATTAGGCATGCCAATCCATTATTTTCTGTGAAATTGCTCAAACTCACAGCCCTATGGGGCTTCACTCATGAATCCGACCTGCACAGTTTTTGGCTCTGGTGGTTACCGGGTGGACGGGGGTAGTCTAATCAGCCCCTAAACCTTGATAATTTTCACCCCATCAGTATTGGCACACTTGTGCAAATGGCGGAGGTGCGTGGGAAGGGTTGATTTGAGATGTAGTCATCACCGGTTTAATGCTAGGAACTGTCAATCACTCGGGGGGGTGTTTAGTTGAACCAAACATGACCAAATACGCGATTAAAACGGAAACAAACTTTAATTCACACTGTAAAGGCAACAAACTAATGACATTTTCATAGAGATAATTCAGTCTGTGAATTCATGTCTGTTCCAGCAGAACAACTGAACCAATTTTTGTGTAAAAAAAGCTTTGATATTACAAAATTTGAATTTTAGTGCAGCCCTATTCAACTCTGGCACTCCAAGCCAGTTCCACTCCATTTTTTCATTGCAACCCTCTAATGTGGGACATATACCTGGAACACCAGGCTTGTGCAATTGATGATAAGTTAGAAAAGAAAACCAGCAGGCTAATTTTTTTATCTACCTTTATTTTGATGTGTGCATAATATATTGTTAGCTGTTATTGCTAAGGAGCATATGTTATGGAAACTTCTTAAGGAGTCTGGCTTGTTTGGAGACACTTAATTATGACCTGGATGGAATCATGTGATCCATTCTTATTAACCAACAGGAAGCGTCATCCTGGTATGATATCATCCTGGTATGATGTCATCCTGCCTGGTATGATGTCATCCTGGTATGATGTCATCCTGGTATGATGATGAAAGCCCCTAATTGTCCAACTTCTATTTATTTTTATTTGTTTAATAAATGGATAAGACTATATGCTATTTCCATATATAATCATGGCTACTAGAGTCCTTTATCACACTTCTGATGATAACAAAATGTCCTCTGTCTGTCAACCCTGGTTAGCAAATCCACTTTTAGCATGGGCAGCGGTATGAAGGATTTTATTTTGAAGTCGCAAATTTGCTGGATCATTTTATGAGTTGTTTACAAACTCAGTAGCAGAAAAAATGGTATCTATTTCAGAATGGAGATACAATGGCACTGATTGTGCAGCAAAGGCTGTAGTGCACAAGCGTCAAACCAGTTCCACAGAGGGCAGAGTGTCTGCAAGTTTTCACACTTACCTTCTACTTGAAGGTCACTAATTGGTTAGGCTCATACTGCAACTGGTTGTCTAGGTTATAATTGAGCACCAATTGAAAGAAAAGAAGAAAACTGGCAGACGCTAGGCCCTCCCGTGTAATCGGTTTGACACCTGTGATGTGACATACATAGAGATGAGTCCTCCAATCGATGGTCTGATTCTATCTACACATGGTGCCACCTGCAGGCAGTAGTAGATTCTAAGAACATGTAAACAGGTCTATCACAACTACTAGCTGGTTGTCTCTGATAGTAGATACTTAGCAATGAGTGCTGTGACATCTGACTGTGACAAAATGATGCAATTTCTAGTATAAATTTTCATTACATTTTTGTCATTTAGCAGGTGCTCTTATCCAGAATGACTTACCTTAAGTACAGGGACATTATCGCAGGAGCAACTTAGGGTTAGGTGCCTTGCCCAAGGACACAATGACATGTGGCACAGTTGGGAATCGAACCGGCAACCTTCCGACTACTAGTCTGACTCCCTAACTGCTGAGCCATCTGACCCCATGTATGGCAGGTGATTGGAGTCCTCACTACCCACACTCACAAAGTAGCTCTTTTGATAACACACGTCCAAACGCACAGAAACATACACATTTCTTTAATCCCCTAAACACATTTACCCAACAAGTGGAGAATGGATAGGTGCGATTGTTCTCGATAACTAATCTATACACCTTTTGCCTCAACATAATTCCTGCTGCCAAATGCCTCTTAAACCAACCACGTATAACATATGCAAAGGATTCAGAAGTTTACCCAACTTACATTGTCCTGGTGATCATTTAACAGATGAGTTCAAACAAAACTCGGCCTCAGATCATTACGCTAAGATAAGACCACAGTAAATGTACGATTCATTAGGCCTGTAATGAGCGGCTCGGAGGGGGCTGTGGTAGTGGGGGGGCGGAGGGTTTGGCAGGGCCTTGTTTTCCAGCCTGTACATGCGCACTCTGGCCCCCTCTAGGAGACAAAAGGCTGCCAAGGTCAGGCCCAGCTCGAAGATGAAGGACACGTTATTGATCAAACTCCCTCCGCCGAGCTCAGCCGCGGATGAAGGGATCGGATGAGGGGGGCGACGGGGGCTCACTGCAAAGCAAACACACACACGTGCACTGACACACAGACAAAGGCATGCGAACACACACACTGATATCTGTTCGTGTGTTTTCAGTGTTTCTATCTCTGTCACACACGCATTGACACAGACTCACACAGACAATCATAATGGAAGCCAGCGAGGTTAGCCGGGCAAATATTTACCTTGTGAAATCATAACAGAGCTGCTGGCGCTGCCACCTCACTGAGAGTCCAATTAATACTGTTCAAAATGATGACCCAATGGCAGGCTTCATGCTATTGTACTACTGAAAACATCCCGTCTACCGTACCCCAATGCAGTGTGTGTGTGTGTGTGTGTGTGTGTGTGTGTTTTTTTGTGTGTGTGTGTGTGTGTTTTTGGGAGTGCATGTATTGATTCTAGGCGTTGCAGTTGTCTCATTTAGCAACCAAACAATTTTCTCTTAGTAACCCCTCAAACAAGGGTTGAATGAAGGCATGTCAGTTCCGTGCGTATTGGCGTTCTGTGTGGACCATGCTGAGGGGACCTTTTTTCTCCACCTTGCCCATCAAAGGGGGTTCAGGGTCGCCCAAGGACGCTGCAGTAAACACTCACATCGTTCGTCTTGCTCTCTTTTCCGCTCGCTCCAGTCTCTGTCACGCAAGGTGATGGTCGTTGTCGTTGAAGAGCAGTCAGGGGAGAAGTCTTACAGCGCCACCAGCTGTCAAAGTCTGCTCCTACATTGGAGGCTAAAGAGAGAAAATGTTTTAGGCATTCAGCGGACACTCTTATCCAGAGTGACTTACACTAAGTACAGGGACATCCCCTGAAGCAATGTTCATCCCAATCGGGAATCGAACCGGCAAAATTGCGATTAAAAGTCTGACTCCCCAACCACTGAGCCATCTAACGACAGTGAGAAAATAATAGATGGGGAACATAGGGTCACCGACACCAACATCTCATTTTCTCTATCTGGTCACACTGCAGAAATGTTGCTCATCCTGGTCAAAGAGACAAACATGGCTGTCCTCTGATCAAATAGACAAACATGGCTGTCCTCTGGTCAAAGAGACAAACATGGCTGTCCTCTGGTCAAAGAGACAAGCATGGCCGACCTCTGGTCAAAGAGACAAACTTGGCTGTCCTCATCTCATGGCTGGGCAATAGGTTCAGGTTGTGCCACCCGGATATCTGTCTTCTAACTGAACAAGGAAGTGTTTTCTTTTTTCATTTTTGTTGTATATCTAACTATTGGTTTGGTCGGTGGATAGACACTGCTGAAAACAATTAGGGGAACACGCAATCAAGTCAATTAGGGATTGTCCAGTTAGGAAGAATAAGCAATTGTGAATCAATGTCACCTGTTTTGGTGCAAATAAACATGACAACAGGTGCACTGGAGAGGCAACAGCAAGACATCCCCCAAAAAGTGAATGGTTTTGCAGGTGGTAGCCACAGACAATTGCTCTCTCCTTATCCTTCCTGACTGATTCTTCTTCAGTTTTGCGTTTTGCTAGTGTCCTTGTCACTACTGGTAGCATGAGGTGGTACCTGCAGCCCATTCAGGTTGCACAGGTAGTCCAGCTACTCCAGGATGGCACATCCATACATGCCGTCGCAGGAAGGTATGATGTGTCTCCCAGTACAGTCTCAAGAGCATGGAGGAGATACCAGGAGACCTGGACAGGGCCGTAGAAGGGCATCAACCCAGCCACAGGACTGGTATCTGCTCCTTTGTGTGAGGAGGAACAGGACGAGCACTGCCAGAGCCCTACAAAATGACCTAGGTAGATGTACAGCTCGATTGGCATTCACCAGAGAACACAAGAATTGGCAGGTCCACCATTGCTGCCACGTTGTCTTCACAGATGAGAGCAGGTGCCACGTTCTCTTCACACTGAGCACATGTGAACAGATTTGAAAAAGTCTGGAGATGCCATGGTGAACGCTATGCTGCCTGCAACATCATCCAGCATGACTGGTTTGGCGGTAGGTCACTGATGGTCTGGGCAGGCATATCTTTGGAGGGTTGCACAGACCTCCAGGTGCTAGCCAATGGTATTCAGACTGCTGTTAGGTAGCGGGATGAAATCGTCAGACCCATCGTCAGACCTTGTTCTGGTGCTTGGGCCCTGGGTTCCTCCTGGTGCAGGACAATGTCCGGCCTCATGTGGCCAGAGTGTGTAGGCAGTTCCTGGATTGATGCCCTTGACTGGCCCTCACATTCCCCCAACCTGAATCCAATTAAGAACCTCTAGATACACACTACTGAGTCACATTATGAGTTGCCGTGATGAAAATCACGCAAGTCGGAACAGCCTGTGATTTCAATTGTTTACATAGATTTTTGTGGTGAGTTTGAATCCAGCCCTCAATCGGTGGGTAATTTTGGTTTCCATTGACCGTTGTTACGTCATTTTGTTCTCAACAAATCACACAATGTACAGTAAAGTTTTTGATCTTGAATATGTTTTGTTCATCGAGACCCGACGTGTGATTTGATTGTTCCCTTAATTTCTTTGAGAAGTGTATTATTAATTGCACTAAAATCTGATTACAGGACATTCTAAAAGTGAAAACGTGCGAGTGAGGCGGTTAAAAAGGGATTGTGCTTTGTTGTGTGTGAACTTGGCCTAAACCTGTGACTGTCCCTAAGTGCCTGCCAGTCATTTGTTTACCATGTAATTCAACGTCCCTCCCACCCACTCTCTCCTCCCAATTTTCACCTCAGGGGTCAGAGGTCACATGGTTGCCCTGAACCCCCCCCCTTCTCCATGTTCAAGTAAATGTGTAACACATAAAATGTGAAATGCGTTTGCGGTTTGGAATAACCCAGCACAATGTCACACCTTAACACAGAACTATGAAGTTCACGTACCCGAGCAGACCTCAGCCTCCTGCGCTCCGAAAACACCAAGCTCCCTCTGGGATTTGATTCTAATTGAGTTGGAGGCCGGAACTCCGGTCCGGTCCTGCCCTGCCACCTCAGACCTCTTATTTTAGCCCAGCTAGCGTAGCGGTACACACAGTCAACCTTGGCCAGGAATGTGACCTCTGACCTTGTTATCTGAATGGAGCTATTCTGAGAAAGGTCAGGGGCGCTGTGATTTATCTTGGCCCCAAATGGCAGCGGTGTGACGGTTGCCTGGGCCGGCTGAGGAGGGTGGGGGTGAGGCGAGTGGGTGAGGAGCGAAGGACCTTTGGCACCCTTCTGGAGAGGCCACAGGGCCACAGTGCATGTACCCACAATGCCCTAGTGTTACATACATACTCCGACTGCAGTTAAGCCTAAGAGCCCCATGCTGACAATGACAAGTTCATACATGGTGCTAATCAAACAGTTTTGTGCTGTGAGTCAAACTGAAGATTTGTGGTGTGAGAAAGTATTTTGGAAACAAAGCAGTACATTATCATATATTTTCAATGTACAGTACTTAAATGTGCTTTATGAATAAATTTGACGTAATTTGTCTTGACTACATTCAAAGCCCACAGCCAAGTCTGAGCCAGGTACAAATAAGTTATGTGTAGGCTTGTGTGTGGGACTGTCTCCAATTTGTGCGTGGATACAATTATTCTGTCCCAAGGTTGAGTTAATAGGTAGGTAATGGGTTAAGGTGTAGCTTTAACCACCGCACTAGGCACAACCGTTACATGTCCCCAAACACGCTCTGAACTAGCCTTCACACCTGAACTACGACTACTTCTCAAGGACGCACTTTAAAGTACATTTGAGAAACAGGCACCGCTTTATCATTTTCCAGGTTCAGTAATTGGTCGCGCCATGCCGACCGGGAGTTCCACAAAGGGCTGTGCAATTTGGCTCAGCTCTGTCCAGGTTGGAGGGAAGGTCAACCATGTCACATTGCGCGCTAGCAACTCAATGTGGTTGGTCCGCACCAGTTATAACAGTGTTAAGAGTAAGTAGGTACAGTAGCTGTGTGCTTTTCCATCTTCTCTTACACGGTTGTGGGATACAACACTGTTCTGTTTGGCACCAGTCTATCCAGGTTGCATTTGGAGATTTCAGATTTGCATGAAACACAAACTAACCCTGCACTCAGGCAATTAGCCTCCATTACGACACGCTTCTGAGTGCCAATTTGTCCGTCGCCGAAGGTAATGCAGAGTGTCGCTGGCAAAATCCCAACATGGTAATGGAATTGCTCAGCGGAAGCAAAGAGTCTTTTGTTGTTGTTATTTCTCTGCTGGAACTTAACGGCTGTACTGTGTGTGTGTGTGCGTGTTGGCTGCACAGTGTTACTGGCTGAGCTGTGAATAAAAAACAACAACACTTTAATGACCCTTGACCTCTACTGCTGATATCATGTGATGTTTGTGTACAAGGAGAGGAAAGATCCTATTATATTTCTTTAGTTTGTCCATCAGCGGGTTCTGGTTAGCTTGTCATTTTGTGTCATCCAGGTAGGGCCCTTTTTGCTGTCTATTGTGCCACCCCACAGAGATCTGCCCCAAAACACCTTACTGGTTAATTATTTTGTCAATAGAGCTGGGACAGGCTCAGATCTGTTAATTGCCCCCACCCTGACTGGAAAAATGTATATACAGTATTATGCTTGATCTGTAGTCCCCATCTTATATTATATTGTTACTGATATACAGTAGATGGTGTCTAACATTTCTTAAAGTTCATCTGAACTTCCTGTGTGGGTCTCATTTTAGAATTGGCACATGACAGCGTGTACGACTCAATATACAACCCCAATTATGAAAAAGTTGGAAAAGTAGGGAAAATGAAAAAAAACATACAAAAAGTGTCAATTTAAAATTCAATTCACCTTGTAATATATTGAAAACACATTATTAACACATTATGTGATGTTTTACTTTGTGAATTTCATTCATTTGTAAAAATATAGACTCATTTCAAATCTGATGACTGCAACACACTCCAAAACATTCCAAAGTGTGTACGTATCTTTCTGCATTATTGGTGCGCTCACAGATGTGCAAGTTACAAATGCCCAGAGGTGGAATAAGTACTGAGTACAATTACTTTTAGTTACTTTTTTGAGTTACTTTGAGTTCAGAAGGTTTGGAAAGTTTGTATCTAAAGTGATGTTTCGGAGTAATATAAACCTAGGGTCATTTGCACCTTCACCTCGAGCCAAACAAACCCCCCTAAGCTTTTTTCCCTTGTTATAACATTGGTAGAGTTAACGCGATTAGCCGAATGGCTTAGTGCAGGCGCTAATGGAACCAAGTTGGTATCTCGTAAATAACCCCACTAATAATGCCGGGAATGTTACCATACTTTTACAGTAGTACTCTTAGTACTTAGGAGTTTTATAGGTTCTGTACTTATAAAACGAGGCATTAAAATGTTTGTAAGTACACCAGAAGTATATTTAAATGACACTTGCCTGATGGCTGCTAGGCTATACATGTTGTCCTCTGTGCATGATCTCACGGGATCTCGCGGTAGCAGCCATCAGGTAAGTGTTATTTAAATGTACTGCTACCGCGATTTAGCGAGATCACGCACAGGGCACAACATGTAGCCGAGAGTAGCAGCCATCAGGCAAGTGTTATTTAAATATACTTCTGATGTACTTACAAACTTTTCAATGCCTCGTTTTATAAGTACAGAACCTAATTGTACTACTGTAAAAGTTTGGTAACATTCCCGGCATTATTAGTGGGGTTATTTATGAGATACCAACTTGGTTCCATTAGCGCCTGCACTAAGCCATTCGTCTGATCGTGCTAACTCGACCAATGTTATAACAAGGGAAAAAAGCTTAGGGGGGGTTGTTTGGCTCGAGGGCAAGGTGCAAATGACCCTAGGTTTATATTACTCCGAAACATCACTTTAAGACCAAAATGATCAAGTAAAAGGACTTCATATCTTAATGGTGACACGTAAATTAAATAGAAAGAGTAAAGAAATTACCAATCAATTGGCAATCATGGTCACTGGTAAGATATGAACTCCCTTTACCTGATGATTTTGGTCTTTAGTAGTGACTTCCCAAACCTTGTGAACTCAGAGTAACTCAAAAAAGTAACTAAAAGTAATTGTACTCAGGACTTTTTCCACCTCTGCCATGTCGGAAATATTTTGGTAAACCTTTTGCTGCTGCATCCAGAGATACAAGTTAAGGCTTTACTATACAAAGCAGAAGCCATACATCTGTCCAGAAGCGCCGTCGCCTTCTCTGGGCTCGGTTTCATCCAACATGGAGATTAGCAAAGTGGAATCGTCTTTAGTGGTCCGACGACTGAACATTTCCAATGGTGTTTGGGACAAAACAGCCGTCATGTTCTCTGGGCCAAATAGGAAAATGACCATCCAAGCTGTTATCAGCGACAGGTCCAAAAGCCAGCGTCTGTCAATGTATCGGGGTTTGTCAGTGCCCATGGTATGGGGGTGTGTCTGTGCCCATGGCATGTGTAACTTGCACATCTGTGAGGGCACCGTTAATGCAGAAAGATAGGTACACATTTTTGAGCAACATATGCTGCCATCCAGACATCTTTTTCAGGTACACCCCTGCATGTTCCAGCAGGACAAAGCCAAACCGGATTACAACGCATGGTTTCATAAGCAGAGGGTGCAGGTGCTAGCATGGCCTACTTGCAGTACTGACCTGCCTCTGATTGAGAATGTGTGGCACCTTATGTAGCGTAAAAACAAGGTGTCACGTTCAATGCTTAGAGACAGGCGCGAAGGTGCAATAATCCAAAATACTTTATTTTAATAGAAAACAAAACTGCCACGAGGGGCTTTCCAAATGTAAATCGGCACACAAACAGGAACGCGTACAGGGAAACATTGATCGACAAGAGACAAGGGGAGAACACCATGACTAAATACAAACACATACTAATTACTAAC
>JACXGM010024655.1:0-15642 GCA_016801145.1 Umbra pygmaea
TATATACAAAATGGAGTGAGCAGGTGTGGTGAATCATGATAATTGAGTCCGGGTATGGGAACTGTAGTTCTTTGGAGGTATGACTAGGGAAGCTGTAGTCCACAGGAAGTAGAACTGGTGAATGGGAATTGTAGTTCTGAGCGGGATGGAATAGGGAAGTGGCAGTGTCCAGGGAAGGGGAACTGGGAATCGTTACAGTTATGTTATGACAATGTTCATGAATGAAGACATACATTCTGTTTGGTTATTATATAATACACCATATTAATACATTTTTAGGAAGAAAAAAAAATTTCAGACAGTCTGGACTTGGAGAAGTGGACAAAAAGAACTACCTTAAACTGTATACGTCCTAGACGGGCACAGGATGTGGTTGAGAACTCTGTCTATTGCCTCACCAAACCACTCCTCACTATATTCAAAACCCATTTCCTACTCCCAAGCAGATTTAGTTTTGATGGTGGACTATTTGTTGAAACCCATAATGCATGAATAGACATGAGAAATAGAGTCAATAGAGCATCCCAGGCCTGGTGTGGAGGTAAATCAGGAAAGCCAGCTAATCTGGAGGTACAGATGTAGATACTGTAACGGGGTCCCAGAGTGGGACTCCCGTTCCGATATGAACTGAGATATGGACTCCTGCTAGTGTTTAGGTTCATTCATATATATTGTTCGGTTGTGTTTACTTGTGTTTCCTTTAGTGCAGTGCATAGCATTTTAGTTCACCTTTTCTTGTGTTTATTGGACTGCCCATTTATGTATGTGTACAGGCGATGCAAGCGTTATGTCACCTAGCTGTCAGGGTAGAGTGCAAGCCTTCTCTATGTTTCTTATTGGTGCGCACACAGGTGCCCTGTATCAAGATCAATCCCCAGAGTATTTATGCCGGGTGCTGTGATCACCTCGGGGTCAATTATTGTTTCCTGTGACGGTATACGCTAGTTGCCTGGACTTCTCTTTTAAGGAATAAATATTCGCTATACCTGCATCTGTTTCCAGATCCATCATTTATCCGTGACAGATACACTAAAGTGGTGGAAAAGGGGCAGGGCTGTACCGAGTTGTAACGAGGTGCACCTCAGCAGATGTAATAAAATTTTGGTTGCAGTTTTTAAAAGTAAACAATACAATGAATGTCCCCCACGGGGCTCCAGGTTGCACAATCATCCAAAGTCTTTCCCCTCGATAATCTCCTGTGTAGAACAGCATTGTTTCTTTATCACTAAAACAACTACAGTAGGTGAAATGTAATGTGCCAAAGAAGTCTGAAGTGCCTTAATATAAATATTCTAATGAAATCCTGTCTTAACTTTCTTTCCGATTTAAGAAACATGAAAATATGTTGTTACAGTTGGTGAAATGTAATGTGCCAGAGAAGTCTGAAATGTCTAAACTGCCTATTGTATAGTTAAAATACCTTATCATGCACGATACATGCACAGTCTAAACCAGTGGTTCACAACAAGTTCAAGTTTAAGTTCATTTTATTTCTATAGCACGTTTACAACAGCCACTAGGCTGACCAAAGTGCTTTACAGAAGTGTTATATCTAAAAAAATTAAGTAATAAAAACACCTGTGTCACAACACACAGTAACAGAAATTAAAGAATGAAAGCAGTATAAAATGTAGGCTAAAAATAGAAAGGTAAGGAAAAGCCAGAAATGGAGGTTAGTATGCTAGTGTGAACAGGTGGGTTTTAAATAAGGACTTGAAGACAGACAAGGTAGGGGACGTTCTAAACTGTAAGGGCATGGAGTTCCAGAGTCGAGGCCCTGCTACTGCAAATGCACGCTCACCTCTACACTTAAGTCTAGCATGAGGGACTACCAACAAAGCCTGATCAAGAGACATTAAGCTTTGGGATGGAGTGTAAGGATGGACCAGTTCAGAGAGATACACTGGGGCTAAGTTATTTAGAGATTTAAAAACGAGGAGTACAATTTAAAAAACTATTCTCTGTTGAACTGGCAGCCAGTGTAAAGATTTGAGAATCTGAGAGACATGGTCATATTTCCGACATTTATGGATGAGTCTGGCTGCCGCATTTTGTACTAATTGGAGACAGGCGATTTGGACACTTAATATACCACAATATAAAGAATTGTAGTAATCTAGCCAATATGTGATAAATGCATAAACAACCATTTCTGGAGTTTTTGGATTGAGAAAGCCTATAATTTTAATTTTAGATAGTAATCGAAGTTGGAAGAAACTAGAGCTGATTACAGATGAAATGTGTTTATCAAATTTTAGGGACTGATCGACAAGAACACCCAAGTTCCGTACACCAGTGGATTTAAAAGCTGATAAGCTCTCTAGCTCAAGGTTTAGGTGCTGAGAGTTTTCATTTGGGCCAAAAACAATAACCTCAGTCTTCTCTTCATTTAAAAGGAGAAAATGTTGGGCTAACCATGCTTTGACCTCTTCTAAGCATAGCAGAATAGAGTTTAGCACTGCACGGTTGTTTCTCTTAATAGGGATGTAAATTTGAGTGTCGTCCACATCAAAATGAAAAGAAACACTATGCTTTCTTAGAATGGTGCCCAGAGTTAGCATGTAGAGAGAAAATAATGGCCAAGATGGAGCCCTGCAGAAGCCCACAGGTGAGGGGTGCCATGGAGCTGGAGAAGTGTCCCATCTTTACTGAAAACTTTCTGTCAGACAGGTATGACTGAAACTATTTCAGAACCGATGACCTTAGACCCACCCACGACTCTAGTTTAGCTATGAGAGTAGGGTGATCAATGGTGGTTCTCAACTCTGGTCCTGGGGACCCACTGCCCTGCATTTTTTAGATGTCTCATAGCTTCATCACTGAGGCCACCAGGTATTTATAAGCATAGAAGTAGTTGTTGGAGCAGGGAGACATCTAAAACATGGAAGGCAGTGGGTCCCCAGTATCAGAGTTCAGAACCACTGGTCTAAACAGTGCATTGAGAACCACTGGTCTAAACAGGACACATCCTAGAGTATCATCTACTGGACAATATATTTGCGAATAATCAATGTACCATTTTTTTGTCTTAACAAATAAAAAATAAAATAGTTCAACAATCTACACATGTAATATGGTGATTGCACCCCCCTGATTTCATGTGAACCCTGTTAATGTGAAGGTTTCTCCATGCTTACAGTACATATTTATTCTCCATTGTCCTTTACGCTCTGTATAAGGCGTTTGTCTTCTTCCGGGGATCCCCCATGTTGTACATTACGTCACAAAGCTATGAATACAGCTCTTCATGGTGGAATCCCTAACATGGCATTGACCGGGTATTTCAACCTTGACGACCGCATTTTGAATCTAGCAAATTGTTATCATCTAATTATTTAACTACCGTTTATAAATATAAGTCAGTAGGCCTAAGTGATGGCTTATTTATTTATTCCATTGTGAAAAGTTGTACTGTAACTACAGTATTTATACAATATAATCCTCACGGATATCCAATTTCTCAGTCTGTTTAGGATAATAGGGAAATTGTGTAGCCATGCAGCAGCGATTTTATGGAAGATCATTCAGGGGACACAAGTTGAGACAGACATACAGCAAAATAGGCTACAGCACAGCTATCCTTTGATATTATAAACATATTTGTTTTTGTATTCTACTGTTATAAAGTACATTCAACAACAACAAAAATCTTTACGTAATTAATCAATTTTGAGCAAAGAAGACACATTGTGAAGTCCGAAAATGTATAGACAAAATTAAATTTGCTATCAAATAACCAACAACTAGCAGCCCACCTGAAATTCTCCCGGTTCCCCCGATTACTCACCCCGGCCCTGCTGTAATTACTGCATATTCAACTATACACTTCTTCTATATTGCTTCTAATATAATGTACAAATAAATCATGTGTCATTTATTATTTAACAATGTTTATTTCTTTTCATATGAATGAAGGTGGATGCAGACTTTTATTAATTAACTTGTTAGTTGTAACGACCAGCCCACTGAGGGCTGGCGTTCATCAAAACTGAGATATGGACTATGTTTATTAATGTTCCGTTGCGGTTTATTGTTATATTTGTGTTGTTTGTAATATGGCCAGTGCTTGTGTACTGTAGTTCTAATTTATCAAATGTATGTGAGTGGTTCTCTTAATTATATTGTGTGTGTGTGTGTGGCACCTTCCTCTCTTTCATTTGGTGCTGATTGGGGACTGAGTTGTCTAATTGCCCAAGCACTCTCAGCTGACGGCTCAGTCCCTATATCAGTCCGGTGAACGAGAGGAAGCCGTGATTCAATGTTACTTTGTCACGGAGGGTTATTCACGTCCAGGTAAAGGTACGGCTAGATTTAAGTAATATGCAGTTTGTTTGTACAGCTGGAGATTAGGCGTACGCTATATATATTTAGGCATTAAGCGTTCTATGCCGCTAAGAGCAAAGTATCCTATATATTAGTTGTGCACTCCTGTAGGCAGTGTTGGGAAAGTTCACTTTTTACATGAACTACTTCATAGTTCAGTTCACAAGTTTTAAAATGAACTAGTTCAGTTCATACTTCAACATTTTGAACTAAGTTCACAGTTCCAAATATGAACAAGTTTTCAGTTCTTTTTTTCCATATGACGCTGCAAGTTATTATTTTTCAAAATGATTGCCACAGCCCATATAGAACCACAGACAGAAATGAATTTATCAGTTTTAACACTGAAACTATGCGTCAGAGTTCATCTTCATGTTCAATTTTGAATCCTTATCCAACCAGGGTTTACAGTACGTTAGCATTGAGGGGACAGCATTTCAGCATTCTTGCTTTAACGCTTGTTGCTGTCCATTCAGTTCACACTAGTAACAGCTACAGCTTTCACTCCTACAGTATATTCTCAGAAACATGAGGAAAAATTTGCTGCTTGAATGGCATATTTTAATGAGGAATTATTGAAATAAAAACAGGACAGTAGTCCTTAAGGTGCGAATGTTTTTCAACTTTAATAATTTTTCATTTAAATTCCATTTCAGTACATACTAAAAGGTATTACTAGAATCCTGGAAAAATATTAAAGGCAGGTTCCACAAACAAGTTACATATTATTTATATACTATATACTTGAACGGCTAGCCGGGTGCTTCAGTTCAATGTGCAGTTTCAGGTTTGCTTTGAATGTGACTGCAGTGCAGATTTTCTTTTTTTCCCTTTTTTAGGCCGGCTGGCAAAGTTTGTACAGAAATGTACAATTTTTCCCATCCTCACTGTCCTTGTCATAAAACTAATTTAAATCATCATACAACGCCAATCGTGGCGTTTTGGTCGCCTACTTGCTGCTGTCGCATTCATGCAGCTTTTTGTTTTGATGACACATGCGGTGCCAGTGTTGCCAATTGCCAGATGACAGCGAGAGGTGTTTTTTCCGCTGCATATTAAGGCCTTTTTACAGTGTTTTCCAGCCGGGTTTTTGCCTACAAGGCTCTATAGAAATCTGGTACCCTATTGAACAAAGTTAAACTTCGGGAGCATGCCGTTCACAGACCCCAGAATGAACGAATTCACAGTAACGTTCATCAGGCAGTAATACAGTAGCCTACGTTCAGTTCTCGTTCGCCCCAAAATATGAACGAGTTCATGAACTATTGTTCAATGAACGCGTTCAGGCACAACACTGCCTGTAGGTGTTCTTCAGTAGAGTATTCTGTGTATGCTCTGTATGGGATCATGTCTCTTTTTGCATAAGTATCTGTCAATTATATAGTCGTTGTGCATCTCGCTGTTACCTGCCACTGCCACCATATCTGTGTACCTTCTGGATTATTGTTAAGTAAAAATCAAAACACTACCAGAACACTACCGTAACATTAGTTAGGCCCATTGTGAAATATTTAGTTTTTTTTATCTGACATCCAGCTATAAGCTAAACAAATTTCTACAGGATTATTCATTAACCTCTTCATCCTGAGGGTACCCGGTATCGGGACCTTTACGTGCAAGTCACATACATCGGTTAATTACATATTGTAAACATGCACAAAACCTGTCATGTTATATACTGCTAGAATGGCAAGGATCTCATCTGTAAATCTATCCAAACTGTTTTTGCCAAAAGCAAATAATATAGATGCATGGATTGCATAAGGTCGCAACAACAATATTGACTACTGCATTTTCGGCACTGCTGATGCTGATGTGATCAATAAACAAACATTTATCAACGTAGCTACGAAAGCAATACAGCAATCGAAAGCCACTATTCAGCCCTTCACAAAGATGCCAAGCTTTTAGTTCTAAGCCTAACAGGCACGAAACAGTCCAGCAATATATCAGCAAAAACTATTTCACATTTTGAAATCAATACAACAACTTTTCCCTATATTGTATGATTTTTTATTGTAAAACGTGGTTTCTGGTCAACTAATTCCACTTGGCAAGTTATTTCAATGCCTTATAGACATTCTGGATTAGTTTAGGTTTCTATACACTTTGCATAATACATAATCACACTGGTTTGAACTTGACTGCCTGTAGGCGCTCAAAGCACAACATACGGTCTCTCTCCTTACCTACTGAAAAAATGAAGTAACACATTGTCCTAAGCTGCTTCCCACAGGACTCTAGTGAGAAAGACCTTTCCATAGAGTGGTCACATGTTAAAATTGACCAACCAGATCAGTAAATATTCAAACGCGTACCCGTTCAAAGTGAGTTCTATGTTTTGTTTAGTTACACACGAGTTGCGCATTGTGTTTGTAGTGCTCTCAGATTTTGACGGATTATGACATAATTTCTCAACATGGCAGGTTCTAGAAAGAAATATTCAGTGACAGAGGCTTTGGTACTACTAGCAAAGGAATATTGGACTGTAAATCATCTTCCTGACTGAGAATCTGACGATTCCATTTGAGTTACAAGACGAACCATTTGGACAACAACATGAAACAACATGAGCACCTGTAGGCTACACCCCAAATGCCGCATCAAAAGTGTATGTAAGTATATGTTATGTTGTTATTTCATTATATTTATTATGTATTTACATAAATATGTTATTATTTATAACTTCAAATACTGTTTTACTGGTGTATTGTATGAGCACACAACTAGTTAGCCTCTAAGCTAAGCAATGGGCCTTCCTGTATAATGATCATTGCATTATGATTTTGTACCGTTCCACACAAAACCCATACACTTAGTGAACACATTTATTACTGTATTGTTTTTACATTTAGTCAACATAACATGCAATATGTTTGTTTTATTTATACTTATGTCAAAATGTATGTGTATATTTATGTGTATATTTATGCGTATATTTATATGCGTCTATTTATGTTTGTATATGTATGTATTAATGTTTTTGTAATATTTCACAATGTCAAGCTCAAATGGATGGATTCACAAAGTGTTTTTAATTCACCTTTGGCTAAGCCCTGCCCCCTTTAGTTACTTTTGCTACATCCGACAACTTCATCTGAGCTCTGGTTTGGTATCAACATGGCTCTTCCTGCTGAAATTTTATCAAACTTTTATAAAGAAGCAAAATAAAGTGTTCGATATAAGTAGGCAAAAGGGGCTGCAATATGCGTTCAAAGGCTATATTCCAGACATACGAAACGCAATAAACCACAAGGCATCCAAAGAGGCAAAAATATGAGACGCCTGTGTTAAAGTTAATAGAGTGCTGTGAGAGCTCGTTCTTGCGCTGTGGGCTGTGGGAGCTCGTTCTTGGCTGCTCTGTGATTGGTCAATCTACACTCTAGGGTGTGGCTTAGGCGAATTGTGAATGGGGACATGTTTTGAGACATTTTCTTTTCTTTTGACATGTATACACAGAGAAGATGATTGTAGGGTGATCTGCCATCCCCTCCCATGACCACAGCCGGCTCTACTGACCATCTGCCTCTTCAGCCACAGTCTCCTCTTCCTCAGCCTGGCCTCTCATCTAGATGAAACCATTCTGCTCCTTTTCCTCAGCTACAGTTTGACACCAACTCATGGTCAGTTCAGGATAAAACTTTACCATAGAATGGTTTATTTTAATGGGGACATAGATAGAGGTCTGGATAAAAATTGAAACTAAGTAAAAACAGATGGTTTTTGATGGAATGTACACATTTAGTGATATTTTTGTGAAATTAAATTATTTTTTCTCTCTGGTACCTGCTAAAAGTGAAATGGCACTGATGGTGCCCAAATGTACCCAAATGTCCAAATTTCAAAGGCCGCCTAGGACTCCATCAACTAAAACCACTAGAACTTTGGTTTGCTTCACACTAATTACATCAAATTTCAAACATGTACTTACCAGGCATAGTAGTATGTTTCCAAACTGTTTTAGAGCTACTGATCCCTGACCTTTATATATTATTATCTATGTAACTTGTTTTTTTCTAGACAGAAATGAAATTTCCATAAATGTGTGTTCTACTTTTATGTGTACTGACACACTAGTACCCATATTAAAACTTTCACTTCAGGATAAAACTCACATGTTTACTTTATTTTGAAACCAAGAGTATGTTTATAGCCTTTGTACTTGTGGAGATATACTCCATTAGATTTGGGCATGTTTTTATTTTTTAAACACTAGAAAAAACGCCTAGGGATGAAGAGGTTAAAGAATTAAACAACAATAAAATAATTATAATAATTATAAAAACAACATGCTTCATACTCTACATTTCATTACCTTTATTGAAATGTACAGTAAATAGATAACTTGTTTTTCATTTTTTCACCTTCATTCATAAATTCATTGAGTGACAGACGAGCCATTGTTGCTCCATCTGCCGCATTCCTCCTCTCGGCATTCCTCCCTAATTTTGGTCCACAGTCACCACAGAAATTTGAACTTCAAACGAAACAATTGCATGTCACATAATGAACATTGTTCTGTGAAAATAATTGCATAGCTAATAAAGGGTATGCTTCCGATCTCCAACAGTGATCTCTAATAAAATTAAAGCAGTAACGAATAGTCTGATTAATATAAATGACTACAGCGCTACAGAAGTGTCTGGGAACAAAATTACTGTTTTTCTACTCTTTAGACAAGCCACAATTAATTAACGTTCCTTAAGCCAAAGCCAAACAAACCTTTTTTTAGGTGCAGTCTGTCAGTTAAATGTCATGAATAGGCCTATTAATGATAGTAGCCTAATATTATTGGCCATTAATGAATTAAACATGTGTTTTCTGACTGCCTTAGTTGACAACCCTTAACCTGTTTGTTAGGGATCACCCCCTAACTGTCAAATTCTCCCTAAAAAAACATACCCAAAGTTAAACTCTTGTTACACTGGACCTGGAAGGACAAACATATGGTTGATATTTTTTTAAAGAATAGAATAGAACATTTTTGGATATGTAAAATTCATTTCAAACAAATATACACAGTGAATATGGCACAAGATGAAGTAAAGAAAATGCATAATTATTTTCTGTTTTTATTTTTCTACATCCTCTTTGAAAGAACCCTACAAAGCTATATATTAAGATAGGATACTGGATCCAATTCAAATCATGTTGTTAAGGGGCTGGCCACATAAGTCTTAACATTTTAGAGTGATTGAGTGAACAGCCAATGAGCTAAAGCTTTGTTTGTGAAACTATATTTTTAGAAAAAATGCACCGTGATGACGTTTACATCCGGGTCCTGAGACGAACAACGCATTTCTTTTCTGAATTATCTCTGTCAGTCTTCAGTTAAAATTGTTAATCTTGCACATTTTTAAGATCTCTCTTTCATAAGGATGACGTATATGCAGAAATTGCTAAGCTTTTGGACACTTTTCACATCCGTCTTTTGTTCAGAATTTCCGGTCAAATACATTACTGTTTTCATTTATTTATGAATACATTTATTAGTCCGGTAAGAAAATGCTATTTTTACAATCAAGATGGATTTTACCTGGGAAAACTATGCTTTAAGTCATTACTGGGACCCTTTAAATGACCAAAAAGAAGGATTTTATGACTAAGTAAAATATTTTGTACTAAAAGCTTAACATAAGTAACGTGTGCTAACCTGTATTTCCTAAGTAAAATGTAATTGTTTTCAAGATGCGTACCTGACATTAAGTAGTCTAACATTGTAAGTTTTATAGCTACACTAAAACCGAGATATTTGCTAGAATCCCAAGATTCTAAGCTTTAAGAACATATAATACTTTTATATATATCCTAAAAAATGAGTGTGGTAATTATGTTTCTAGTTGGCATTTAGATTTTTTGAAAACTGAGATATTTGCTAGAACCCCAACATTCTATGCTTTAAGGACATATGAGACATGTATTTATAAATTCAATATTACATTTGTAAGCTTTGTTTGTATTCCTTAATGTTTTTACTATGAAGTGAAAAAAAAATGTTTTTTTTCAAGATGCATAGCTGACATTAAAGAGTCGTAACGTTGTGAGTTTTATAGCTACACTAAAACCGAGATATTTGCTAGAATCCCAATATTCTAAGCTTTAAAGACATATAAGACGTATATATAACCCAATAAATGACAGTGTTAGCCTTGTTTCTAGTTTTACATTCCATTTAATGGCACGTAGCTCACATTATGAGGGGAAATTATTATTTTTGTTATAACTACTAGAATGGTGATATTTCTACACTCCTGAGTGTCTAAGGTTTCTGTAGATATATAACATGTATATATTACCTAGAAATAGGACTTGTAAACTGTGATTGTTTGGACTTGTGAACCAGTTTTTGGGGGTTGTGGGGGGCAGAAATCTCCCGGCGGCGGGAGAGTGCTCCCTAAGTAGTTAAGTTCAACAGTGCAGATCCATTGATGGAGACGATAGTTCCTGCCTGCACAATGAAACACAGCCCCTAATCCACCCCACAAAACAAGTGTTGTTTTCATTTGTAAAATAACCCCATCGAAAATGTTTGGAATGAGCTGAAAATGTTTGTCCGTAAGCAGGTCAAGCGACAAACAAAGATCAGCTTGTAACTTCGATCTGAACATTCTGGCTTGAAAAGCTGACACGAGGCCTGCAACAGATACATTGATCACCTTTACAATGCTTTACCTGTCATGTTGGAGTTGGAGGGAAACTAAAATGTAAAATGTTAAGAACAGCGGTATCTTGCAACTCTATAAAGTACTGTACATTTTCCCCTGTGTTTTTGGATACATTAAAATCAGATTTCCATACCGTTGGTTATGGAAAAACCAGCCTTTTTCAAATAAATTTTATTACAGATATTAATTATTAGTACATATGAATTACTGTAATATAGTCTAAATCATGACGTGAAAGATTATTGAAGATTAAAGATTATTTCCAATGCCCCAGGGCCGTGATGGGGACATCTGTCCTGTGTAGGGTGTTGTCTTTCGGATGGAATGTTAAACAGATATTCTGACTTTCTGTGGTCACTAAAGATCCCATGGCACTATTCGTAAGAGTATGGGTGTTCAATTTTAAATAAAATTGTATGACACCTGAAAGGAGACATTAAAGTGATGTGCTTATTACCATACACTCTAAAAACAAAAGGTTCTAAATAGCACTAAAAGTAGTTCATGGCTTGTAATCATAGGGGAACCACTTTAAGTGCTATATAGCACCTATCTTTAAAAATTGTGCTATGTAGAACCATAAGAGGTTCAATATAACACCTTAACCACCCCAAAGAACCCATGAAGAACGGCTGAAGAAAGAAACTGGACTTAACACGTTCTTTAAATGGTTATGGTGCTATATAGCACCACTACTTCTTCAGCGGTTCTTCAGCAGTTCTTCAGCGGTTCTTCAGCGGTTCTTTGAGGTGCTTAAGGTGCTATATGGCACCTCTTATGGTTCTACATGGCACCATTTTTAAAGATAGGTGCTATATAGCACTTAAAGTGGATCCCCTATGATTACAAGCCATGAACCACTTTTAGTGCTATTTCGAACCTTTTCTTTTTAGAGTGTATATAATGTATTATAAACCTAAATAACACATGAAATAATACCTTATTTTATAGTGACGTCCAAATTACCATTTACAAATGACTTTATAAACACTTTATTACATCTGAAACACCTTATTCTAGAGTGAAATGCCAATTACCATTTACAAACAAATTTTAAACACTTTATAACACATGAAACACATGTTTATTTACATTTTTTCAGATTTTCCTGTCTCTCTAATTCCCACTAACAATGCCTTGTCAGCAGCTCCGCATCGCCTTGTACAGATCTGTGGGATGATGAGGGGCACGCACATGGTTCATCCTACCACATGTCACCCGAGCTGCCGATTTCTTTTTGCACTGTTGACCCAACATGGAAGCCTTTCACTCGGACCGATTATGTTCAATACTTCCGCAATTGAATTTACAGGTGCCCGATCTAAAATCAGGGAGTCACTGGAGAGCAACGTGTCAGAATAGATAGTCTGACTCATCTAATCCAAATCCCAGGCAGCACTTTGCCAATTTGTGCTGGCTCGTGCAGGAGGCCTGGAGAAAGTCAGAGAATTTGACCCATGGTCAGGCTCGATCCCATGACCATCATGAAATAGACTTTCCTGAAATGCAGCAACTTAGCCCAGTACGCCACACTGACCACAAAACAACTTATTCTACAGTGATATGTCAATTACCATATATAAATGCATTATAAAGCCTTTAACACTAGAACCGCCAAACGCCGATGCCATCTGGCATTTGAGTTTGTAATTAAAATAAATCTGTGATTTTGAAAGCTACACCCTCCTCCTTCTTTGACTTCTCCTAAATATGTGTATTTTACATTATTCCATTGTCCAATAAAAAAATCTCAACCAGAAGGCTATTTATAGATGATTTCCTTGTTTTTCTACCCCTAATTCCTACGAAAAATAACAAAATCAGAACCTTCCAACGTTGGTACACAGCCAATTATCTGGTACCCAGGCGCTAAGCAACCAAGGCACTAAGCACCTCTCACTGAATGAATGCTGTCAATGTCTGAATGGACAATAACCTCAGAAAAAATATCTTTAGCCCTGGCTGAGAATTACCTAAATAATATGTATCATGTCCTAAAATATTTTTAACTTTAGTGACTGGCTATCATGTGTTTTAGAATTATACAAAATGCTGCTTCTCATAATTCAACATTTTGTCTAGGCTAAAATAAGTAATTCAATGATATTTGTATTATATGTTGGCTATTTATTGTTTACTATGCTACCATAATCCTGAAGTTTTAAAATCACAATTGGCCAAATGTTGCCGCGTTTACTCATGTAATTCTACATGTCGGATATACACTCAACTAAAGGATTTTTAGGAACACCCGTTCAATTTCTCCTTAATGCAATGATCTACTCAACCAATCACATGGCAGTTGTTTCAATGCATTTAGGGGTGTGGTCCTGGTCAAGACAATCTCCTGAACTCCAAACTGGATGTCAGAATGGGAAAGTATTTTAAGCAATTTTGAGCGTGGCATGGTTGTTGGTGCCAAACGGGCCGGTCTGAGTATTTCACAATCTGCTCAGTTACTGGGATTTTCACACACAACCATTTCTAGGGTTTACAAAGAATGGTGTGAAAAGGGAAAAACATCCAGTATCCGGCAGTTTTGTGGGGGGAAATGCTTTGTTGATGCTAGAGGTCTGAGGAGAATGGCCCGACTGCTTCAAGCTGATAGAAAGGCAACTTTGACTGAAATAACCACTAGTTACAACCAAGGTATGCAGCAAAGCATTTGTGAAGCCACAACACGCACAACCTTGAAGCGGATGGGCTACAACAGCAGAAGACCCCACCGGGTACCACTCATCTCCACTACAAATAGGAAAAAGAGGCTACAATTTGCATGAGCTCACCAAAATTGGACAGTTCAAGACTGGAAAATGTTGCCTGGTCTGATGAGTCTCAATTTCTGTTGAGACATTCAGATAGTAGAGTCATAATTTGGCATGAACAGAATGAGAACATGGATCCTTCATGGCTTGTTACCACTGTGCAGGCTGGTGGTGGTGGTGTAATGGTGTGGGGGATGTTGTCTTGGCACACTTTAGGCCCCTTAGTGCAAATTGGGCATCGTTTAAATGCCACAGCCTACCTGAGCATTGTTTCTGACCATGTCCATCCCTTTATGGCCACCATGTACCCATCCTCTGATGGCTACTTCCAGCAGGATAATGCACCATGTCACAAAGCTCAAATCATTTCAAATTGGTTTCTTGAACATGACAATGAGTTCGCTGTAATAAAATAGCCCCCACAGTCACCAGATCTCAACCCAATAGAACATCTTTGGGATGTGGTGGAACGGGAGCTTCGTGCCCTAAATCTCCATCAACTGCAAGATGCTATCCTATCAATATGGGCCAACATTTCTAAAGAATGCTTTCAGTACCTTGTTGAATCAATGCCACGTAGAATTTAGGCAGTTCTGAAGGCGAAAGGGGGTCAAACACCGTATTAGTATGGTGTTCCTAATAATCCTTTAGGTGAGTGTATACTTCATTGTTGAGCGAGAACCGCTATAAAAGATAGTGTTGTAGTACTCGAGGTCGAGACCACTTTTTGATGGTCTCGGTCTTGTCTCTGTCTCATCAACATCCTTGTTTTCATTGGATGTAAAATGTACTGATTCAAATCCAAGCAATAACGTGACTCATTCATCGGTCATAGGGCTGGGCGGTATGACCAAAAATGTATATCACGGTATTTGTCAAAATTCTACCGGTTTCACAGTATTTGACGGTATTTCTTTTTTCATACATAATCAAGTGTTCCCAGCATTCTTTCTACAGTTTGAGAGAGGAATTATTGCAGTAGATTGACTTAGGAAGGTCTATTTTACTGTCATGATGAGTGAACATTGTAGAATAATTCCACACTAGTAGCTTACTGTATTTTAGCGAATATACTTTGTGTGATATGCACGTTTTTACAAACGGTTCAGAGGCGCGCTATATAGAAAGTTTTTTACACACTGATAACTGCAGTCATTATTTTTGTTCTGTGATGTTGTTGTAGACCAGCTTTTCTTAAAGTGGGATATAAAATAAATTATATTCTATATATAGGACCCCCTATGAAATTAGTGTTATTTTTTGGCCAATTCCGTTTTATTATTTCCAAATTCCGTGATTTCCGTTATTTTTTCCAATTTCCGTGATTTGGACAAAAGTTGCATTCAGAAGCCCGCACCCGAACTTAAAATATAGAGAATTATGCTGTACAGTTTGCACAATCTTTGCCAGGAAGGCTAAATTTACTTTCCATATAATCAAAGTACTTATTTCCAAGCAGAAAGCTATTTCACGAAATATTAGTCATGTTAATAACACATAATTTCTTCTTACAGATTAATCTACCCACAATAAAAAATAAGAGTAGACAAAGATTTCCTAAGATATGGAAGAAAAGTGGAACAACGACAAACAAAAATATTTATAAACGTTATTTTAATAAGTTGTATCAGGCGCAATCGTGTGGACAAAGCCATAACATTCAGCAGCAGTCCCACTATTTCGACCTTGTTCTCCCTGCATGAGTGCGAGCTGCCTGATTAGCAAGACCGTCAGAGTATTGCTTCAGGCGAAAGAACATAGTAAACTATACCTAGTTATATATCATAGTTATATGCATTTGGATAAGTGATTGGAGAAAAACAAGCGTTGTTTGATTGGAAAATGTAGAATGGAGTGAATACCGTTGCTAATCGCTGTCAGTTATCAAG
>JACXGM010024656.1:0-15642 GCA_016801145.1 Umbra pygmaea
TCAGTATCTCTATAGCTGGTGAATGACTGTATCAGTAACTATAGCTGGTGAATGACTGTGTCAGTATCTCTATAGCTGGTGAATGACTGTATCAGTAACTATAGTTGGTGCATGACTGTATCAGTATCTCTATAGCTGGTGAATGACTGTGTCAGTATCTCTATAGCTTCTGAATGACTGTATCAGTATCTCTATAGCTTCTGAATGACTGTTTAGTATCTCTATAGCTGGTGAATGACTGTGTCAGTATCTATATAGCTTCTGAATGACTGTATCAGTAACTATAGTTGGTGAATGACTGTATCAGTATCTCTATAGTTGGTGAATGACTGTATCAGTATCTCTATAGCTGGTGAATGACTGTGTCAGTATCTATATAGCTTCTAAATGACTGTATCAGTATCTCTATAGCTTAAATGACTGTATCAGTAACTATAGTTGGTGCATGACTGTATCAGTATCTCTATAGTTGGTGAATGACTGTATCAGTATCTCTATAGCTGGTGAATGACTGTATCAGTAACTATAGTTGGTGAATGACTGTATCAGTATCTCTATAGCTGGTGAATGACTGTGTCAGTATCTCTATAGCTTCTGAATGACTGTATCAGTATCTCTATAGCTTCTGAATGACTGTATCAGTATCTCTATAGCTGGTGAATGACTGTGTCAGTATCTATATAGCTTCTGAATGACTGTATCAGTAACTATAGTTGGTGAATGACTGTATCAGTATCTCTATAGTTGGTGAATGACTGTATCAGTATCTCTATAGCTGGTGAATGACTGTGTCAGTATCTATATAGCTTCTAAATGACTGTATCAGTATTTCTATAGCTTAAATGACTGTATCAGTAACTATAGTTGGTGCATGACTGTATCAGTATCTCTATAGTTGGTGAATGACTGTATCAGTATCTCTATAGCTGGTGAATGACTGTATCAGTAACTATAGTTGGTGAATGACTGTATCAGTATCTCTATAGCTGGTGAATGACTGTATCAGTAACTATAGTTGGTGAATGACTGTGTCAGTATCTCTATAGCTGGTGAATGACTGTATCAGTAACTATAGTTGGTGAATGACTGTATCAGTATCTCTATAGCTTCTGAATTACTGTATCAGTATCTCTATAGCTGGTGAATGACTGTGTCAGTATCTCTATAACTGATATCTCTGGTGAATGAATGTATCAGTTTGGCAGGCTCTTGAAAATAATGTGATTCCCATATTTATGATTAATGATGTCCAGTGTTGGACGGGTCCCTGCATGTTCTAGGAAGGTAATCAGCCTTCATTATACCATCAGAACCAATGTTTGTTCTGTAACAGTAATAACAATTTAAGATAGAGAGTATGACAGAAGAAACAAGCTAAACCATTTAGGAATAAGCTAGAGCTAATGGTGGAAAATCCGCTGAGAGAAAGTGGATGGTTAGTTTATCCAGTGAGTGGAAGGTTAGTTTATCCAGTGAGTGGAAGGTTAGTTTATCCAGTGAGTGGAAGGTTAGTTTATCCAGTGAGTGGAAGGTTAGTTTATCCAGTGAGTGGAAGGTTAGTTTATCCAGTGAGTGGAGAGTAAGGTTATCTAGTGAGTGGAAGGTTAGTTTATCCAGTGAGTGGAAGGTTAGTTTCCCTGTTGTGTAGAGTAAATCAGGTAGGACAATAGTTCAGAGGATCCAGTTCTATGTGTACATGTGGTGACACAGAGGACCCATAAAGATAGTAAAACCAGATAAAACCTGAAAAATCGGGTCCCACAAGGTTTTTTGTCAGATGGTAAATGTAATATATGTGATTTCCAGCATAGGGGTTAGGTTTAGGAAAAAAAACATTTAATAAGTCATAGTATTAGAATTGTGGATACTTTTAGGATTAGGCATTATGGGTTAGATTTTTTGTTAACCATTAAGGCTAGATTCAGTTTAGGTATAAAAATTAGGTTTAGGTTAGGATTAGGGCTAGGGTACAGGAACATGGATATCTGGGTTTAAAGTCCCCACAAGGAAAGAAAAACATAAGTGTTTGTGAGAGAGTGAGAAGAATGTTAGCAGGTATACATTAGCTAGCTGTTGGCACTCCCCATCCTATGGAGTCCAGGTTTCTGTCTCATCTCGCTTCACTCACGCCAAGCCAAGCGCTAATAAATTAGCCTCAGGGACCCAAAACACATACACACACAGTAGACAGCCATCCCTTTAGCTGTTTGAAATCTGATTTTCCAAGTGTACTGCAGCCTCGTCACAGCTAAGAGCCAATTCCCTGCACACCTCACATCTCGGGCCAGCAGAAAGATGGCCGTCAGTATTTATTACAATCTGTGTCTGCCATTTATGCGCAGACAGACAATCAGGTCAGTTAGTGTAGATAATGATGCCAGTACCTGGTTGTTGTGTACATCGAGTAATCAGAGATCTATTGTTATCAGATGTTGAACAAGATTTCCCTTCTTTAAGACAATAGTTGGATTGACCACAGAAAACATTACCTTGTTAATGTCAACAAGAATTGGGAAAGATTTGGGTTATTATCAAAATGTAAGTACAAATGTAAACTAAAATTGATATTTCTTTATTGATGCATACAGTATGTACAATAATAAGTTATATATACATTTCCATTTGATTCTATTAAAAGATTGTTTGCTTTTAAAGTCAAATCTGTGCAGTGTTGTGATACCTATGTACTGTAAGAGAACCAGGTTCAGTAGGCTAGCTACAATGCATATACAGTCAGTCATCCCGTCACTAAATTACCTAAACCATTAGCTATTAGTTGACACGGTGCATGGAATAAAATGAATGAGGTGAAACTAAACAAAGCTTATCAAGTATACATGCTAACGATAAACACAGTTATGATTCATATACACTACCGGAGTCCAGCCCCTTTAAACGAGGCCAATACAACTTCCAGAAAGTCCACAGTCACTCAACAGACACAGCGTACATAGATGTAGACAAAGGCAACGGTAAAATATGTCAAACACACAAGGCTTCTCTTGTTCCCAAAATGTCTGTAGCTAGAAGCGTATCAACATTAGCTATTTGTGGTTAGCTTTCTTGCACAAAATGGCCGCCATTCTGTGACATAAGACAGCATAGCTTCCAAGGCAGTCTGTCTACAGGCTGATAATTGCAGAGTCCTGTCGTCCTAAATTCCTCAGGCTGCAGTAGGCTTTTTAGGTTTGCAGTTTCTTTAATGGTAGCCAGCATCTGGCCTTTACTGGTCCATTGGTTTTAGTGGTTAATTAGGTGCTGAATGTCTTGACTGTAAACCACAGCAACACCACTATTATATCAGACCGCCACACAACACATCAACCAGTTACAGCCAACGGTAGCAATCTAGGAAGGCTGTTTGGCAGTCGGTTGGACATTCTGGGCTCAAAGCCATCCTGACTGCAAAGCCGTCAAGCCTGCATTTTCCAATTCTCATAACTGTAACATACAAAATGTCATTAAGATTTGAATATAACATTTCACAACAAGCTTGTGTAAAAATCCAGTCTGAAGTTCATAGCGGGTCCATTGCCAAAGTAATAGGGTGATATCGGACATCTTGTGAGTCCTGCTGACACTTCGTGTTGGAGAGGTAAAGGTGTTTGTGAATGTACTGTATGTGTACAGATGTGTGTGTCTGAGTTTTCGAATGCATCGGAGTTCGTGAGTCAGATGCTGGCACAGCGCGGTGAGGACAGCGGTGGTGCTTGGATCTCCCCTCCTCCTAGTACGTCGGAGCACAGCGACTCCACAGCGTCCAGTCTTTCGATCTGCACTAGCCTGGTCAGCAGGTCAGGGATGCTGTAGCCCGCTGTACTGATCCGCTCAAAAAGCTGAAGGCCGTCACTCATTCCCCCAATTTCATCTCTCTTCAGGCCAAAGCTCTCAGCCAGGTGCCTCCAGGTCTTCACCACGGCAGCTTCGCTGCTGTAGGACGAGCTCAGCATGCGGCTAGCCTTCTCCAGGCAGTCAAAGGGGAGTTCTGTGGGGCTGAGACCTGGGGAAGGGAGGACTGGTTAGGGATGGCCATGGATGAAGCGCAGCATACTAGATGGCTTCTGCAGATCAGTGCATCTCAAATGGTTTGCATACATCTTGACATTGTTGCAGAGTTCATGCATGTTTTGTGGAAGCAAAGGAGATAATTGTTATAGTTTCAGCGCTAATATCCTGCAATTCAATATTTCATAATGACGCCGAGTGAAGGCTTTAATACCAATACAGGTTTAGACTTCACCATTGTCTCTTAGTTAATAACATTACATTGTACTAAATTATACCATCTACAAGCCTTTAACAAAAGGGTTTCATCTGTTGTTTTCGCTGTGGTGTAGAAAACAGTAGATAATGATACATTGGAAATAACTAGTCTGGCCGCGGATGGCCTGCAGTACTATAGACCCCAGTTTGAGAAGCACTTCACAGCTGAGGCGTAGTGTGACACTAAAGATCGGGTCGGGTTGTGGCTGCATGCGTTACAGTGCAGTACTTACCCTCAGCCACTCCACAGGCTCTAGCATACAGATCCAGGATCTTTTTCCTTCGACTCTGTATCTGCAGCGATAGAGGAGAGATAGGGGTAGAGAGAGAGAATGTCTGGTCAGTTACTCAGACCTTCAATTTAAGTACACAGAGGAAGACAAATGTGATCTCTCTCTCACCCCTATTGCTTTGTTGTTATTGGTGTTGTTTATGATGTTAGCATTTCCATTGCTAAAGCTGTTAGTGTTGTTAGGGCTGCTGGGGTTGGAGCCAGCCTTATCCCTGTTCAGGAGCCCCAAGGAGAGCAGACAGAGGTCTGGCTTGTTGCCCAGATTCAGAAGACATAGGCTGGGGTTGGCATCAGCCGCCCCCTGCCGCTCCAAGGCGGCCTCCTCATCGCTGTCCATACTACGGCTCAACAGCTGCTCGTTCTCCGATGATCCATCATTCTCACTGGGAAAGAGAGAGAAAATCAAGTTGACATACAGTGGAAGTTAGACCGCTGCGCCTTTTAAACATATATGTCTGCAGTGTGCAATAAAGCTAAAGCGCTGTAGCACTAGCCTTTTCGCTACACTGAAGGTGGCCTAGTGTTTTCATCTAAGTTGCACAGAACACTGCTCACTGTGTGCAACGGGAGTTTCTCCAAAAAACACCTTGTTGACAACGGATTCACAGGGATGCTCACACAATGCCATTGTTTCGCGGGCGTGTGCTCACATGCATTCCTCCACACACAAGCCTTGTCTTTGCCCAGTAACATTACACCAGCTGGCCGCTGAGGCGGTGAGTTAGCACATCCCCTGGCATAACCCTAGTAACTCTGTTTACCATGGCTACATGATGTCATGCAGCTGGTAATGTGTGAGTGTTACAGTGCCATGTTAGAATGCCGTACAAACCAGCATATACCCCTCATCACCAAATATGAACCTTGCCAGCTACACTCTGTTTTTCATTGCTACCGTCTTCTCATTGACTTATTTAGACCTGGTACACCAAGGGAGTGCAATTAATGATTAGGTAGAACAGTAAATATAGAGCCTCGTAAGTTAAGCTTTGAATACTCCTGGTATACCGTGTGGTTTGTGTATATTTGACCACGGTATGTATAAAACACATCCTCTGTGCAGCCATGTTTAGGTGGGAGGGTAGAGTCTTGTTTCCTTGCGCTACCCATCTGTCAGAACCAATAATGCTTCATTGTTTGTGAGTGTGGCACCGAAACAAAAAGTGGGAGGGCCATGAACTGTTATACATCCACCTGGTGGTTTGGCTGGGCTATGGACTCATTATCTCTCTCTTACCCAAACAGCTTTCTCTCTCTCCCCGTCAAGGTCTCTGTCTTATCTTTTTCTCCCCGTCTCTCTCCCTCACCCTTCTCCCTGTCTCATCCTCCAGGGCCAATCCATACCTGGCCCCCTCATTCTACAAAGCCACATAATCACTCTGCTTCAGAATAATCCTTTAGTGCACTTTTACCCATGCCCACACAAGGAAAAACAAACACAACATTGTCTCCCCACTTAAAGGGCCAGCAGCGATGCACTGCTGCTGTGACTTGTCATTAGTAGTGTAATTAGATCTCAGAAAACAAATGAAACAACTTCTGTCTCAGAAGCCTCCACACACACACAAACACATTTTCATATCAAACCCTGACCCAGTTTCCAGTTTCCTAGCGCTAACCTTAACCATACCGTTAACGCAATCCAACCTTAACCTCAATGACTTAACCTTTTTGCCTCAACGTAACCTAGCAATATAAAGTCTGATCCTATTTTTGAACTTTGTACAAATAATAGTATCATAATAGTAGTAATTCAAAAACTATGACCAAAATGTTTCCCTAATGCTAAAGCTTGATTTGCAAATCATAGTTTGCCTTGTAGGGGCCTGTCAAATGGTTTTCAGATTTTTGTTTACTTGTGGACCTGCACATGAATGCACACACACACCAACAGACAGATGTTTGAGAAGTATTGATAACCAATGTGCATATTTGTGTTGTATTGTGTGTTTGACGTGTGTGTGTGTGTTTGCTGTGTGTGTTTGATATGTGTCTAGATAGTTGCTGTGTGATGAGAGCTAGTAATCAGGATATCTTACCTTTTTACTGTCTTTGGAGGTGTAGATTTCAGTTTGTCAAACTCATCCTTTTCAGAGAAGATGACCACATTGTCTGATAAATAGAAGTAAACAAATGTATAACATTTATGTTTTGCTCTCATCAAACATCATTTTTAAAACAGTGGTTGAACACAGTTTAAATAAAGGCACAGTAGGCCAATTATGAATTATTAAAAAAGCTGTATTGTTCAAATGCCATCACATCAAAGTTAAAAGTTTGTATGTGTCTGGCAATGCCAGCCTGGATGATGTATGCCTCAGAGACGCCACATCAGAGAGAACCTTATAAAGGATGTGTCAATCTTGAAGACTAAGTGGACAGCATGCACACATACACACATTTTCCTTAATACCACACACACGTTTGTCTTTCTATCTTTGAGGGGACTTGCGAGGTCATTTTAACCTAAAAACTTCCTAGACCTAACCCTAACCAAACCCTTACCCTGACCCTAACATTAAATAGCCTTTTCAGCGTGGGGTTTAAAAGCTGAACACTCAGACAGGTACTGCACAGTGATGTCTCTATATTAGAAAGCTAAAGCCAAGCTCCCTGGGCCACTGATGTACATTCTGGTACGTTTCATTTACGTTAGTGTGGTTTTCTGTGCCATATGTGTGTTGTGTAGCTGAGTGTGCCATAAGTGTGTGTACAGGTGTGTCACCTGGAACATCTTTTTTGTCCTCCTGTTTGGTGCTCTGGGCCTCTACAGTCTTCACCACCTGACCGGAGCAGCAGGCTGCGCATACAATAACACCATGTTAGTGCACGTCATCATGGGAAGGGACCAAGCTGAAACTGCTGTGTGTATGTGTGTGTTCATGTGTGCATGTACAGTATGTGTGCGTGTGTTACCCTGTCCACTTGGCTTTGCTTTGAGGATGTAGAACATAATGATGAGGACAATGGCGATGGCCATAATGAAGATGGTTGACATGGCGATGATGAGTGCGGTTGCTAGGTGACCCTGCCCTGTGGGGTCTTTGTGATGGTGTGGGTACATGGTAGTGCTGCTGGTTGAGACAATCGGGGCTTTGCCAGATGACACAGGTTTGGTAAGCATGCCTGGAACACATAGATGTAACACACTGTTACCACGGACACGCATTGTTCCAAACCTTGCACACACAAAAAGCACAGCCTAAAATTCAGAAAGTCTGGCATGTAGCCATTGATAAGCAATGTTAAAGTGAAACTCGTTTCCTCATTGCAAGTCTTGATAAAATGGTAAAATTGGAACTGCATGGTGTAGAGATACATTGCCCTGTGTAAACTGCTTTTGATATATTTTTTTATATCAAGAAATATAATTTGTACAGCTGTTGAATGCTGGTCACTATAAAATAAAGTATTAGCAGGTCTCTCGTGAACAACATTTTTAAACCGATCATAAATCAAAATACACTAGCAAGGCCTTGTGGTCACAGACACTGCACCAACCCCTCCTTGGTTATTAGTAAGGATCTGAGTGTTAGTTTACGTTTTGTGGGTAGAACACAACCAACGCTGAATCTGTTTGTTTAGTGAAGTGTAATTCTGCATTATAATCACTGTTGTGTTTCTTTGCTGTAAAGTAGACAGACAGACAGACAGACAGACAGACAGACAGACAGACAGACAGACAGACAGACAGACAGACAGACAGACAGACAGACAGACAGACAGACAGACAGAGTCAGACGGTTGAAGAAGTTGGTGTAAACAAGAGATAGATGGACTATTGAGGATGTACCATTGCACCATACACATTTGGTATACAGTATATAGCAGTGGCGGTCGGTGAACCTGAACTGAGGAAGACAGGCCCATATTACTGTCCGGACAGGGAAACGGAACAGTATCGCACACTGGGTTTGGTGCGTTACGCTCCGTTCCATTCACTCCAGTCCCGAACATAACATGAGCTTGTCCTCCCCAATTAGGATCCACCGACTGTGGCGTTTATAGCCTAGAAATTATGTAAACTGTACATATAGGGTATACTGTATATTTCCTAGAGAGGATGTAAACGGTGTATATATAGCCTAGAGAGGATGTAAACTGTACACATAGTGTATATATAGCCTAAAGAGGATGTAAACTGTACACATAGTGTATATCTAGCCTAGAGAGGATGTAAACTGTACACATAGTGTATATCTAGCCTAGAGAGGATGTAAACTGTACACATAGTGTATATCTAGCCTAGAGAGGATGTAAACTGTACACATAGTGTATATCTAGCCTAGAGAGGATGTAAACTGTACACATAGTGTATATATAGCCTAGAGAGGATGTAAACTGGACACATAATGTATATCTAGCCTAGAGAGGATGTAAACTGTACACATAGTGTATATCTAGCCTAGAGAGGATGTAAACTGTACACATAGTGTATATCTAGCCTAGAGAGGATGTAAACTGTACATATAGTGTATATCTAGCCTAGAGAGGATGTAAACTGTACACATAGGGTATATGACACGCTTTAGCAGAAGTCAATATTTGTACAGGCAGTAACATGTTAATAATATTTTCATGCCCTCCAAAGTTTTTAATTATCAGGAACCCATGTTAACACACACACACGTGCACACCGTGTTGAAAGTCAGGGTAATTTACAGATTACTTGACGAGTGCTTGCCTGCCTTCACCCTAAGCTAGTAACTCTACAATTCAACATCATTTTTCTGGTTTGGGTATTTTTAACACTTTACTTAAAACAGTTTATTAAAATGTGCCCTCAAAATTCTGTTAATTCAGTTTGTCCTCCCTTCCTGAAAGAAAGGTACACTTCTGTAGAAAAGCCTTGTCTCTAGACCATCCTCTTGAGCAGGTTCCAGTCTGTTAGAGGTTTTATATTTCAAAAACACTTAAAAATCCCAAAACAACAATACTACTCATTTCTAGACCAACAGTGTTCCATTGACAGTTGGTTTAAGAGATGTAGGAATGAGTCGGGCGTCACTGTGAGAAAGCAGTTCCAGACCTCGTCATGTGTCTGCTGCTTCCTGTCTGTCTGTTTGTATCTACGTCTGTCTGTCTGTTTGTCTCTATGTCTGTCTGTCTGCTTGTCTCTCCATCTGTCTGTCTGCCAGTCTCTAAGTCTGTCTTGTCTGGTTGTCTTTAAGTCTGTCTATCTGCTCGTCTTGCCATCTGTCTGTTTGCTGGTCTCACCGTCTGTCTGTCTGTCTGTCTGCCAGTCTCTACATCTGTCTGTCTTCTTGTCTGCTTGTCTATATATCTGTCTGTCTGCTGGTCTCTCCATCTGTCCGCTTGTTTCTCCATCTGTCTGTCTGCTTGTTTCTCTGTCTACTTCTCTTCCTGTCTGTCTGCTTAGCATCTTGTCCTCATCTGACCTACCCCGGTTTTGTAAAATATCTTTCGGTTAGTATCAAGTAGAACTCACACTCTTTAGTGTTGCGTGGAGCATTCTGACACGAGTGACACACCAACCCATAGAGGTTCCTTGGTGGGTTCTCCAGAATGTAATACCTGGCAGAACGAAAACACGGAGAGAACCTTTAAAGACCATAGTGATTCCTATTGTAACACTGAGATATGTACATATTCAATAACATTTTACATTTATATTTTAGTCACATAGCAGACGCAAAATAGAACAGCTGAGGTGAAAAGGTTAAAGTGATTCCAGAAGGGAGAGAGCTATACTTTAGGGTAGATGAGCTGTTATGTAGCCCTAAGGTGTTAGAGGAGAAGCTAGTATGCTTTCGAGATTAGCGTCCTTTAGGCACTTCAGGGCAGAGCGGCTGTCATCAATCAGAGGATTATTTCACCACTGTCAATCAAACGTGCACAACCGAACTCCTGTGGCCAGTTTCTGAAAAGTGATCTACACGAATTTAGAATGTTGTATATGACGAAATGTGTTGAAACACAAAAAATGTACACAAACTGGGACCCCTGTTTTCATTTATTCTACTTTAACACTAAAACTCAAATTCCAAAAAGGCTAAATAGAGGTTAAACTCTTTTGTAAGAAAGTCCTAAAATTAGAGTTAAAAAAGCTTTCATGCATTATGTAAACCAGCACAAACAAAACGTGATATTAAAATGCAATTCTTATTACAAAAAGGTAAAGAGTTTAGTATGATTTATTTAAAAAGCATTTAGATTATATTACCACATCAGACAGGGAGACACACACCACAGTATTCCGTTAGCACAGTGCAGTACATCTTAGAGGGAGTATATTAAAGCCAACCATAATGTTCTGCTGAAACACTCCACTCTGAATATGGACTTTAAACTCAAGTGAAACCAGGTGGTAATGTCACTGAGCTGTATCATATGGTGGCAGGGGGAGAGAGAGAGAGCTAGAGAAAAGAGCAAGCTAGGATGGAGAGAAAGGAAGAAGAGAGAAGAAGACAGACAGAGGAAGGAGAGGGTGAGTACAGGGGAGATGCGAGCATGGCGTGGGGTCCTCTAACAGCTAACAGACTGTCCTGCATCCATGTTGGTCGGTTCAGCAAATGGGTAATTGAGGCGGGTAGCGCGGCACAAGCTTGGATTGTGCAGTCTGGGTGACATGTGGATTCTGAGGAGTTATGGGGAAGACGTGTCCTATATGGGGTGGTCCTGTCAGTATTTACAGTTGGATTGTGTGGGCTGGTGTGTGTGTGTGCATACATGAGCATCTTGCATGTCTGTCGTTTTACCAAAATTCGCCACAATTTACTGACATGGAAATATGGTAACAATGCTATGGTAGGGTTACTGTATGAGGTAGGTTTACTGTTACGGTTAGGCACTAAGACCTTGGGAAACAAGGTTTAGACATAATATTAACGTAAATGACGCAAGGTTTAGGGTTGGAGGTTTGAGGTAGAAATCATGCAATGATTGTGTGAGCACATACCCAGGTAAACAGGCTCCACATTCTGAATCACTGTCTATGGTGCCAGGTTTCAGTACCGTAGCTCGGTACATGCCTTTACAGTCCTTGTGTCTTCTGCAGATCTCGTACCTTCCCCTGGAGTACTTCCCCGCTGAACACGAGACACATCCCAAGGCACAGTTCTGCAACCGCACAAACGGGAAGACACACTTAAAGAAACTGTAATACGATGCAGTGCATTAGACGGCTGTGGCAGCCGGGAGTACCGCACATTACTCCACAAATTAAAATGTTTACCGTATGTTACTAAAAAACTATAATGTTGCTGTCAGGTGAAAAATATTTTCCATGGAAAATGGAAAATCCTTATTTTTCTATTAGCAAGCATGCCATTCATGGAATCTTCAGAAAAAGTTGGAAAAGGTTACAGATTTCAATATACTATGAAAAACATATTCTATAATCTTCTTCTAAACAGACCCAGATGCAGTGCCTCCTCTGTGGGAGATGCTGTGACAACGGTCTGACATACAGACCTACTTGTTTAATCTTTCTATATTAAACAGTTTAAAACCAAGCTGCTTCCGGCCCCTAGTCACTGCTTGAACTCATATCCCTGCTGGAGTTAGGTGCCGACCAAACATGCCCTGGTGATCTGGGTTCGAGCCCCGACTCGGTGCCTTTCCCTTCTGTCTCCGCCTGCATGCCTGTCTCCGTTAAACTCTGCTTCCTACATTCCTGTCAATAAAATCATTCAAAAAATGTTATTAAATAAAAGTATTATATCACTCTTGACTTCCTAGTGGCTTTTCTATTAAGTGTCTGTCAGGATGGATCAGCCCGGCTTTAGATGTCATGAATAACTTTACTTCTATTGGTTCATTGTAACTTTCTCAAGATGGTCCAGATAAGATCCATTTCCACCAGAGCATTTAGGTCATCATAAACACAGAGGTCATCTCTTCAAAGAGAGCAGCATATCACTGCAATGAAACCATCTGCTGAGTCACACCAGAACAGTGTGGGAGTTCAAAGAGCGCTGTTTGATATGTGTGTGTGCGTGCGTGCGCGTGTGTTGGAGGTTACTATAAGGAGACAAAGGTAAAGCTCCAGGCTGGTTTACAGACTGTCTAGTGATCTACCAGTCCGAAATTTCACTTGATCTCCTGGTTCTACTGGATAATTAAAAAAGAGAAAAGACCTGTCGTCTTCTAAGATTCTTCCAGTTCTATGATGCCTGCTGTGGTATTTGTGCTGACTGGCAAACTGGTGAATCATGGCTTCTGACTACTGTTGCATTCCTACCCACGGGCTGCTTTATCTGGGAATAATCTAAACGGAGTGACAAACCGTGAACATTTTTCATTCCGCTTTCTGAACGTGATCAGGGGAACGGGGTTGTAGGTGGTTCATGTTTGTGTAGCCAGTATACTCCCTGGGTGGGCTGAACTGACACCATACAGCTCACACAATTCATGGTATGAAATGCTACGTTTATTATCTCCTCGTTGCACACAAGATGAGCTGCACCAGGAGGTTTATGTCTCACCATATGGGGTTCCTGACCGGGCTGGCATGGCGGGCAGGCTTGGCAGGTACTGAGGGTCTGGTTGAAGAACTCAAACTCTCCACAGCTACTGTCCTCTGCTCTGACGGAAGGGCAAAATATCTGAAAAGAAAAGAGAGAGAGAGAGAGAGAGAGAGAGAGAGAGAGAGAGAGAGAGAGAGAGGGAGAGAGGGAGAGAGAGACATTGAGGTGGGGAGTTATATAGGCCTTGTTCAGGGTGTTGTTTGACATTAATCTATCCACATTAACATACTAACCGATCCATAAAGATTACGTTAACGTATCTCAAACCAAACTCTGAACATTAAATCACTATCTCCAACTAAATTGGCAATATAACGTCACTTTAACATCCCGCACATTTGATTACTAACTGAAATCCCTGTGTGTCGGAGTAAACATTGGGGCGTATGTTGTATAAACCTAGTATAAAATCTATTTATTATGTGGTAGGACTGTTTGTGTTATGTGTTTGTGATTGTGTGTATGTGTGTGTGTGTGTGTATTTGTGGGTGGATGGGTGTGTATGTTTGTGCAATGTGTTTGAGCACACGTGTCTCTGTTTGTGACTGTCTGTTTGTGTGTTATGTTAACCGTTCTCCTCACACAGATCTGCAGTCCAGATCTATTCATCAGAACCCACAAAGAACAAAGTCAGCTCAGCGTCAGGAATGCTGCTCTATTAAACAAAACAACAACAACACCACCAACAACAACAACAACAGTGCTGTTCTAAAAGATGAAATACAATGACCTACCCAGCGAACACTGAAATGAACGCTGGTTACTGTTTGGAACGTGGTCTTGAGCAACACACACAGAGGCTAGAGAGCAGACAACTGGTAAGGAACAGCTTACATGAAGACATGTAGTGCTGCTATACACTCTGTATGATGGATTGTGGGTAACCACCACACCACTGCTCAAACCAAAACGTTGACAGTAGTCAGGCAGCAACTCAATGTCTTTTTTCCCTCTCACTCTCTATCACTCTCTATCTCACTTTCTCTCTCCTTCGCAATTGAATCCCCAAAAAGTTCAATCATTAAAATAAAAAATAAAGAATCAGACATGAAATATTACATACACTGAAAAAAATGGAAAGTTACGTTGTCAGGTTTACTTAAAAATATTATGTGTGATTTACACAGATATATTGCGTTTCTCCTCACAGAAACAGTTTCAAAAGCATTAAGCATTGTATCTATGGTCACTGTAGTAGCAATGTGTAACTATATAATGTATATAAATTGAATGTTCAAACTAAATAAACAGATAAATAATTGTAAAATTGTAAAAACAATGCTGTGATTGAGGCACATTTTGGAGGCCCAAAATCGTATGAAATACATTCTGAGGGAACTATTCTGCAAAACCAAAATATGTGAAATATGAACGTGTGAGAGGGTCAATTACATTATGTTCATAGGGAACTAAATTTAACAACCGAATAACGTTAAATAGGAACATATGAAGATCATGACGTAGCATATATGTAGCGTAGATTTTGCTAGGGTGGGGATTGGGTTGGTGGACGGGTGTATAACTCTGTGACTTTCATGCCAGTCTTCACAAGTTCAAATCCAGACGGACACTTTATGTGTGTTTTGTTCTCCATTGCAGCGTGATGCAGACAGGCCATTGTCAGTAACATTATGCATGACCTTAACATTAGTAACCTGATGTCTAACCTTAACCGTTAGTACCGTCATGCCTAACCTTAACCGTTTGTAACCTCATGCCTAACCTTAACCGTTAGTAACCTCAAGCCTAACATTAACCCTAAGCTTAACCGTGAATGTTGCAATATAATTTTGAACGCTATGGATTGTATGGAATGTGTACAATTTTCTCACATGAACCCGCAAAACGAAACGTGCAAGGGCAACGTAATGGAAAGACGTAAAAATGCCCTAAAAATGTTGGCATATAACCTAATTCATGTTTTCAAAATAGTTTCCTGAGAACGTTATTTGGGAGAACATCTGAGATGTGCAATTGGATTTTGTTATATTGCTAAACAAATACAGGAGTTTATCAATCATTTCATTAGGTGTAATTATGTCTCTGTCTTGGGGCTCCATTGTCCCTCTCTCTTCTACTCCTCCTAATACAGCCCTTCAGGAATAGCTTTAGATGGGATCATTAACTGAGCTCTGAGCAAAGTTAAACTTCTGGGAATACAGCCAACACACACAAACACACACATATTCAACCACAAACACACACTCACAGAGACACACAGCCAACAGGTTTCAACATCGGAGGAAGAGAGGAGAAATTCAGACCCGGATGATAACTACCACAGAACCTCTGATCTTTAACAACTTCTGGCAAAGGTCTAATCAAGTTTTGGTGAACATCTACTGGTGTGAGTGTGTAACACGGATGTCTTCCATCCTCATTGTTTCATTGATAAAGACGAGCGGGGGAGGACAACAATCTAATTTGAGACATTATACATACCATCAACAAAAAGAGAAATATGGACTCTATCTGACGTCCTCTCTGGAACATCTTCACAACGTTCTCTGAGAGAGAGAGAGAGAGAGAGAGAGAGAGAGAGAGAGAGAGAGAGAGAGAGAGAGAGAGAGAGAGAGAGAGAGAGAGAGAGAAGAGACA
>JACXGM010024657.1:0-15640 GCA_016801145.1 Umbra pygmaea
AAGATTTATTGAATCAAGCCTCCCTTTATATAATGTATTGTGCCCTCATACTCCCATACATGACCTACTGCGCGGAGGTATGGGGGAACACATACAAAACAAATATACTTCCAATTTTTATTCTACAAAAAAGAGCTATAAGAATTATATATAAAACTGCCTTTAGAGAACCAACAAATCATTTGTTTATTAAACTAAATATACAAAAATTTCAAGATCTGATTCATTATAAAACTATTCAATTAATGTTTAGAGCTAATAATCACCAGCTGCCGAGAAATTTACAAGGGCTGTTTCAACAAAGAGATAACTCATACAAATTGAGAGGAATCTGTGTTTTCAAAAAACCACTAATAAGAACAAATATGAAACGTCATTGCATTACAACAACGGGTGTTAGTCTTTGGAATAACTGTGATAATGAACTTAAAAAATGTAATAATCTATTCAAATTCAAAAAACTTTTCAAAAACAATAATGAATAGCTATGAGCTGGATTAGTGATTTTGTTTCTTGTGTGGTCATCAATTTTGTGGATTGCTTGATGTTTTTTTATTTTATTTTTTATTTTGAAATATATTATGGATAATGTAAATTAAGAGGGGGTAGGACTAGATAAGTTATGTACTTCTTTCTACCCCTTTTAAACATGAACAATATTATTTGAGAATTTTCATTCATTTGTTTATATGGTGCTGAAGAAATTGTTTTCGTTATTTAAAAAAAAAAATAATAATTCAAAAGTCTACTGTTTACAAGTTTTACTTCTGTTTGCATTTTAACATGTTCATAAAAAAAAAATACAGTGCATCCAGAAAGTATTCACAGCACTTTACTTTTTCCACATTTTTTTATGTTACACCCTTATTCCGAAATTGATTTAAAGTTCATTATTTCCCTCAAAATTTTACAAGCAATACCTCATACAGACAATGTGAAAGAAGTGTCTTTGAAATCTTAGCAAATGTATTAAAAATGAAAAAAGCACATGTACATATTCACAGCCTTCACCGTGACACTCAAAATTGAGCTCAGGCGCATCCTGTTTCCACTGATCATCCTTGAGATCAGGACTCTTCCTAGAGCTGGCTGCCTGGCCAAACTGAGCGGCCAGGGGAGAAGGGCCTTAGTCAGGGAGGTGTCCAAGAACCCGATGGTCACTCTGACAGAGCTCCAGCATTTCTCTGTGGAGAGAGTAGAACCTTCCAGAAGAACAATCAACTCTGCAGCACTCCACCAATCAGGCGTGTGTTGTAGTGGCCAGACAGAAGCCACTCCTCAGTAAAAGGCACACGAGAATTTTCTGCTAAATTATTTTATCTTTTTTTTTGTTTTGGTACAGCTGTGAGATCATCAGGGACTGGAAATCTGGAGAGTCCCTTTGCTATGCGTTCATCGAGTTTGAAAAGGTATGTTGGTATTCACTCAATTCATCCATGTGTTGTTACGTTTCACAGTAATTTCCCTGCTTTCATTTTGAATTTGTGTGGCACCATGACAGAATAGCTGTTGCCACACCCAAACATTGTTACATGGAAAAATATTTCAGCAGGGGCTTCCTAAGAGTCTAAGTAAGTTCCTGTTTTACTATCCATGGCAAAAAAATTGAATAATGAATAGCAAAAAAACAGAAAAACCCATAGGAGAATAATTTTACCTATTTACTCGTTGGTCTAGTTTATAGCAAGATAAATATTCCTTTCATCATCAGGCGCATTGAAGTTGCAATTTCCAGAATGGAAAGCAGCCATTTCAATGGCATTTGCTAAAAAAAGAGCCCTACACCAGATTTATATTCCCACTTTATTTATACCTAAAATCTCAATAGCCTGGGGATTAGATCGTGGATCCCAAACCGACCCCAATACCCTCATTCAGAGGGGCCTTGCAGACAACTCAAAAGCTGGATTCACACCAGGTCCGGCAAAGTGGTTGCATTGCGGCGGAAGTCCATTGACTTCAATAGGAAGCAATGTGTACCGCTGCGGCAAATCTACCGGAACCGGAAAAATGTGGATGCGGTGCGCCGGGTGTGTCGCAAGAGTTGAATTAATCCAACTTGTGCTGTGTTTTGCCGTACGGCATCAGAACCGGAAGTTGGTTTTACCACCGAGGAAGAGCTAATGTCGTTTTTACCTATGGTTTTATAGGATTGCAAGAAAAGCTTTGACAGCTCAGTTTTCGTATTGTCAATGAACACTAAACTGAAAAAAGCTCCTGCCAGTCGCCTCGCAGGAGGAGGACCGTTGTTGCCCACCATCTCAGATGCGGAAGATTGGTTACGATGTAGATTGCGGTGTACACGTGTGTCTGCATTACGATGCCGTACAGAGATTTTTTTTGCTGTGTCTGGTGTAAATCCAGCTTAAGGGTGACTTCCCCCAGGTTGGTTAGGGGTTTAGCTTAAGGGTGACTTCCCCCAGGTTGGTTAGGGGTTTAGCTTAAGGGTGACTTCCCCCAGGTTGGTTAGGGGTTTAGCTTAAGGGTGACTTCCCCCAGGTTGGTTAGGGGTTTAGTAAAGGCATGAACTTCAGATCATTCTCCGGACTGTAATGGTGCATATCAATTAATAAAACAGTAATGGATTTATCATTTACAAATCCCTCCTTTTGTTAAAAAATAATTAACAATTGAACATTTAATTTTGGACATTTCGTTTCTCAGGTGTCAAACAACTGCATGTAATATCAATGGGCACCTATCCATTATGTGTGATATTGTGAAAGAAAGCTCAGAATGAACCTGGTGCCTCCTTTGCCACTTGTTAGTGGCACCTGCATCGGTGCTCTCAAAGAATCTAATTGGCCGCTACACCCTTAATCATTTTTGCTCCCTCAACTTTGGGACACAAATGCATTAACGTACAAATTGGAGGCGTGGAGTGTGCAGGGTTCCGTTTGGGACTTAGAAAGAGTGGTAATATTAGCGGGAATGTCATCACACACTAGCGCCTCCCTTAGGTGGCTTAGCTGCTTGCACAGAGCTCAAAGGATTGAGCCTTCTATAACAGTACATGGGATTTTAAATGCTTTTCAAGAAACCTAAGGAGACTGTACCACAAATAGAGAAGCAAACCCAATCCAAATGTAATAGTAGTCTACTAAACTAAGAAACACACCCTCTTCCCGTGAAATCATTTATACATTGTATAAATATTTGACAGCGTTGTTTAATCAACAGTTCTGATATCTTTTAACTATCAGTAGAGGGCGACAGTCTGTCAAAATTGAAATACAAATACATTGACTTAAAAGGAACATACAGTGTTGATACTCTATGAAGTGTGATTCCTTTTCACTCACGAGAGCTCAGGTGAGCCTCGTTTAGATGTAATGTGTGAGGTGTCTGTGTACAGGAGGAGGACTGTGAAAAAGCCTTCTTCAAGATGGACAACGTGCTCATAGATGACAGACGTATACATGTGGATTTCAGCCAGTCTGTCTCCAAAATCAAATGGAAAGGAAAAGGTGAATACCTAATATAACCTTTACATATTATTATAATTTATCGATTTTTAAAGTGTAAACTGTGTCTATGATGGATTCTGGTGCTTTCTTTGGCCACTGGCTTTAAGAGGCAGTATGTCATTTGTCTACAAACGTACACTACAGGTGCATCTAAAAAATAACAATATTGGGTAAAACTGACATGACGGTTGTCCAGAAAACACTCATTGACACCCTCCACCAGGAGGGTAAGCCACAAAAAGGGCATCGCCAGGTGCTGTACCAAAGCATATGCATGGAAACCCATGAGCTGTACGACATAATAATCAAGATTGAAACAGAGGCTTGAAATATGTCACTTTGTGTAATGAATCCAGCATATATGAAGATGTCCCTTTTTTAATTAAAGTGTGGAGAGAAAAACCTTTCCACAATATTGAATTTGTTTTAGATGCACCTGTATATGCGCTGTGGTACTGATTCTATGAATATATTATTCACATATGTAATCATGTATGATGTACAATTTACCTTCTTTTCTAATGAGTGAACTTGGCAATTTTTGTTTTCTAGGCGGGAAGTATACCAAGGAAGATTTCAAGGCCTATGAAAACCAAGTGGGATCCAAATTAGCTCTTAAGGATAACGTCAAACCTAAGCAAGAGTATCCTTAAATATTTTTGTATTTGCTATTTACTAGGAAAATGGAGGTAATAAAGGTGTGAAATACTTAACCACATATAGCTATAACTTCAGAGAGATGGTTGTCAATACATAGGTTGGTACATATTTGCTGGAGAAAATTGCATTCTGAAATGTGTTTGTTTTGGCAAAGGGATTGCTCAATTTACTTCCTTGTATTTCCTTAACATGCCCGAAAGCTCCAAGTATGACCTGGTTTTAGAGAATAAGGAAGAAGGAACTAGTCATCGGCATGCTGAGAAGAAACACAAAGACAAAAAGCACAATCGATCAGATGAAGAGGACAGTAGGAAGTCCAAGAAAACAAAGGTTGACAGCCCCCCCCTTGTATTTTCCTGACAGTGTTCATTTTGTGCAATAGAATAATGTTGAGTGAGCTTGTCATTTGGGAATAGCCTTTTTGTCATCTGTTGCTACACCAGTCATCCATATAGAGATCGTTTGACTTGGCCATTTTTTTAACACTAGTAAGGTCTGGCTATTTGGGATCTCCCTTTCTGTGAATAACGCGTCATTTTGACTCAATTCCAAAAAATAATAATTTGGTTGCGTTATGCTGTTCTTGGCATCATTACAAAAGGAATATTTTATGATTTCAAAACATTTGTATTCCTATGTTACTGTTGTATTTAACATTAGTTATTTTACCATGGTTAAAATGTTGGGCCTCCTACATAGTGCCTGAAAGACAACAGCATCTCGGTGTGTGCGGTTCGAATCCTGGTCTTGGCATTTGTAGATATTCCCATGGGGTTTGTTGGGGCAGAGCACATTAGTGCAGTGCTGCCCAGGGTAGACGGGTAAGTACTGTAGTTGGACAAAACCACCTTGTTGTTCTCATGCTACACCTTGTGTGCAGGTTGGGCCCTGGTGAATTTAATCATGGTTTTATAATTGGCAAATATGTAATCCAAAAACATGTAATCTAAAATTATGTAATCCAAAAATATGTAATCCAAAAATATGTAATCCAAAAATATGTAATGCAAAATTTGTATGGATTTGGATCCGTGTTGGATGAGCGGTGTGTTGAGAATTGGACGGCTTGGCGACACATGCTTGGAGGAAGCATGCGATTGATCTTTAATCCCACGAGAGACGAGGCTTGAAGCGGAATTGGACAGGAGACATTGGGTGGGGTAACTGTAATGGCTTTCCTTACCTTTACACTTATTTATTTATTATTATAATTGTTCCCCATTTTCTCCCCTCCCAATTAGCCTTTTTCAATTTTTCCCGCTAATCCTGCTACGTCAGTAGCTCCACGATTCCCCCTCGACAGATGAGGAATGGTGAAGAGCGCCCACATGGTTCATCCAACCACATGTCACCGAGCCAGTTAGTTCTTTTCACACTGCTAATCCAGCTGAAGGTTGTTTTTTTTACAGTAAGTGCATACGTTTAAAAAAGCAAGGTTAACTGAGTGCATTCTGAATTGAATCGTCAACCTGTTCCTCTGCTGTTCTGGTCACAGCGGGAAAGTGAAGCGCCCCGGCGGGACAAAAAGTCAGAACGACAGCGATCCCACTCCAGGGAGAGGGACAGCCACCGTAAGCACGGCCAGCCTCGTGAAAAGCACCACGACAAGGAGCCCAGGTACAGAGGGAGGAGCCGCAGTCGCTCGCCCAGGAAGTCCAAAGACAAGGAGAGAAGCAGACACCAATGAGGAGAGAGGTAACATGTCCAGGTCAGTTGAGAGAAGCAGACACCAATGAGGAGAGAGGTAACATGTCAGTTGAATCCATCGATGACTAAATTGGAAAATGTTTGTTGAAAGAACTTGTCCGTTCAACAGTTGGCTGAACGCAAAGTGAATTGGACCGGCCTGATGCTTGGTCCCTGTGGCATATACCACCCACCGCCAAGCCTGGGAGAGCCGTGCCAGAGACACAAGCCTCATATCACATCTTCCTGGGATTCTACCCCTTATAACCTGTAGATGACACAGTTAAAATACCTGAGGCCTTTACTCACTATAACTCATAAAGGTTGTAATACTTCTTCCACATGAACTGTTGTTTTTATGAAAAGCAGTTTTCTTTATTCCTAAATGGCACTGTTCCAAATCTGTTTCTATACACACAATTATCATGAATGAAACCCGGGTAGTGAGTAAGGTTGGATATTTCTCTTTCGGTTTGACTAAATACCCACCCACCCACCCACCCAGTCTGTTATTCAAAGGGTGGTTGACTTATTTTGTTCTATGTTTGTCTAGGTTTGAACTTTGACTGTAGTATTTTTTTTACAACTTTTGTACAGTAAATAAAGGTAGTGAGCATGGAAAACATGAGTTGTCTGGCTGAATAGAATGGAGGGAATTCCCTCTTTCGTCCTCAACTGTGCAGTATGTTCATTTTATATCCTGAAACCTTTGAGTGAAAACAAGTGGGAGGGTTCTTCGCTAGTGGAACATTGTAAGAGCTACATCTAGATGAGTGTTCCACTCTTGGCTTGATATCATTTTGGTCTGTGACCGCAGAAATGTCTGCAAAGGTATTGTTCAACCCAACTCAAGTTCTTTATTTTAGTAAATAGGAATGTATGTGGACAAAATGTTATGCAGATCTAACTTAGCCAAAGTGTTCTTCAGAACGTTTCCATATAGAACAATGTCAGAACAAGCAGCACATGTTTATTTGTATCAGTCACTAGGTTCCCCACAGGGTTGATCCTGGTGCAACGCTTTAAGTCAGCCCCCTACAACTCTGGCCCTCAAAGCCAGTTCCACTCTGTTTTTTTATTGCACCATCTAATCTGGGACTTATTTAGACCTAGAACACCAGGTGGGAGCAATTAATGTTTAGGCAGGCTCTGGCCTTTGTAGGATAAGAGTTGACATTTTTTGCCAAAGGTCATCACAGAGTTACTGGAATAAAAGTACACGAGACCCTGGCCAACATTCATCATATTTGGTCTGTTGACATTTGGAATCATTTCACATTTGGTCGATTCTACAAATGAGGTGCCATTTTGAAATTCATAATGGGCTGTTTTGAACCGGTACGGTTTTTTTGGGGGTGGATATGGAAACAGATGGTTGAGCAAGAGGAGTCGCTGAGGATTAGCGTGGTAAAGTTGTAAAAAGAGTTTCCGGATACAATAGCAGAGTGTGCATGCATTGCTTATCACCCCCACGACTAACCACTAAGACTTAGAAGACTTCACCCTGCCCCCTTTTTCTGACTGGGAGCAGATTGCACTTGACAAAGACTCTATGGCCCCAGGTTAAATTTCTCAACCTACAAACACCTGTAGGATCCATCATGGGCCACATATAGATACTCCATGGGAATGTTTTTTGACAACCATAGGAATTATTTTAGTATTACACTCTTGACAGATGTGAACAGATGACTCCCCAGTTGGAGTGATGAATGTATTTGTATACCTGTTTTGAAGTCACTCATGTTATTTCTTTTCAAATTTGTTTTAATTGGTTTTTGTGTTGGCTGTAAATTATGTTTTTGGTATAGGATGTTTGCCAATGTTTCTACCTGCAACCACAAGAATATTATAAAATGTTTTGTCAGGTCCAGATCTATTTATCATACTAATTACTTGTTCGGAAATATCAAAGAGCTTAGTGTAACTGGTGCGGATGGGGTCTCCTGCAGCATATGAGTCCCATGTGATTTAAATAATACATGTATTGAGTAATAATACTCTGTCTAGTTACTGCTGATAGTTTTCTGGAATACGTTGTGGTTTTAGGAAACTCCTTTGTAAGCCTGCAACTCAACGTGTTCAGACAAGCCATGGCATAATCATGGTGAAGCCTGTTGTTTGTGGTATCACATATTAAGATCAGCTGCTATGTTGCTTCTCCATTTCATCAACATCTGTAAAACATTTTAGGAACTGAAAGCAAAAATAATTTTCTGTTAATGGTGAGATTTACTAGAAACACACATGACTTAGTGTCTTAGTGGTTCTGAACTAGAATATGTAGACACCTACAAATACCTAGGTATCTGGTTAAACTGTTAACTTTCCTTCCAGACATACATTTACTGTACCATCTCCAATCCAAAATTTACTACAGAATTGGATTCCTATTCCACAATAAGGCCTGCTTCAGCTATGCTGCACAAACGTCCTGGTGAAGGTGACTATCCTACCAATTCCCGACTTCAGGGATCTACAGAACTGCCTCTCATTCCCTCCTGAGAAAGTTAGATGTAGTCTACCACAGCGCCATCAGTTTTGTCACCGACGCCGCTTTCAACACCCACCACTGTGACTTCTATACCAGGTGTGGACAATCATTTTTGCTTGAGGGCCACATTGAGTTTTTAAAAGCAGGTAAAGGGCTGCATACTATAGCTGTGTGTGAAAAAATAGGAAATGTAGTTTCATTTAAAATACCCCACCACCACCATGCACACACACACACAAATAATCTTTGTGGGGCCCTAATTTTGACCTAAAAATCCATGTTTTTTCTTTCCTAGCCCTAAGCCTAACCTTCACCATAACCATACCCTAATCTTAACCTCAGTAACCAAAAATGAGTGCCTAAATCTAAGCTTGGAATAAAGTCTAACACTAACCATAAACCTAAGTTAATGCCTAACCTAATAGTAAGCACATTTCTAACATTATGCCCAATAGTAAGTTTTTACCTAAACCTAACCCTTGAGCAATAAATCGCAATTCCCCTCATGGGGCCATCCCCACACGGTACAATTTGTCCCCACAAGGTCTAATTTTACACCTTTTTGTGAGGTTTATGTATAGTTGTGGGGCCATCGCCAAAATGAAAAGGGCACACACACAACTAGTGGCAGAACACACATATCTACCTAAACTCACAACCAAAAAAATGCTAATATTTAAAACGCTTTACATTACAGGAAAAAATTGGCATTATAACATACTGTATAAAGTTGAAATCAAAATTATTCAACCTCCATTGCAAATCGGTTATATTGTCAACTGTCAGTTGTTTGCAATGAACAAATAAAAGCTATTATAATAGCTCAACACAACGAATGCTTCAAGTGGTTTACTTAAATCGAACTAAAATCCAACTGATAATGACTTCTCCAGTCTCAATTATTCAACCACCTGAATTGAATTCCTCACAACAGCACAAATTTGCAAAACAGGTGTTGTCTCATGTAGGGGTGGGCAAAATTGCACTATGATATTTTTCATCATATCTTTCGATATCAATAAATATCACAATTTACACTGGGAAGAGGAACTTTCAGTCATTTAGTGCTTGAGTACTCCAGCAAAAAAATTGTGTGTACTTGCCAAAAGGTAAACAAGTTTTATTTTAGTGCAATACAGTTGGCTAATGCAATGCAGTGTGTTCAGGGGAAGAAAATGAACAAACAAGATGAGGAAAACAGAACGGGAGAGGGTTTTTCCCTCATTAACCCCATTTTTCTACTAAAACTTGTTTAAAATAATGTAGTTTCTATATTGTTTGTTTTCTCATCAAAACTTGCAGATTGAACTCCATAATGTTATTTTAGATGTTCTAGTGCGTGTGCGTTGCTCACCTATATTGTAATGAACACTTCTTCCTTTGCGCAATTTTTTACTTTCCTTTCTGTTTTCATCTACACAATTAGCTGTAGTTAGCTATTCTCCTTGCTTACTATCAGTTGAATATCCTAGTCTGAATCAGAAGTGCGACTTCACTTTGACTTGAGCTGCATCACTTCTAGCCCTGACCGGATTAATTGGACAGTGTGCTCTGTTTCTTGTTGAATATCATTAAGAACAGCGTCATAGCCAGACAGATTATTGAATTGGCAAGCAAATGCAATTAATGTGTCAACTAAAATGTTAATGTCTGAATTTGTGTGTTTTTCTTGGCATCAAAGGTTTTGCTGTGATGCAGTGACATGGTAAAATGAACGCAGCGGAAGGGCTGTAATTGCTCTGCACAACTCGCCGACATATTTTCTGTGCTTCGTCTGACTTCAAAAAGCCAAACCACTGCCATATTACCGAAGTGTTTTTTAGTCACAATTTCTTTATTTTCTTCTTTCAAATTTCTTTCGTTATCAATCCGACTCATCTTTCAACCATTAATTAAACACGGGCCGTCATTGATCATGTGCCTGGCTGAGCAGTGTATGTATCTGAACAGGCATGCAGTGTTGTTGTCTGCTGCTGTTTGATTGGCTGTTAGCGTTATACTAACTGGAACTTTTCGGCACGATGAATCAGCGGTATGTCTGGAGGAAGAAGAATGAAGCATATTCTGAAAAGAACACACTGCCCACAGTCAAGCATGGTGGTAGCTCAGTGATGCTCTGGGGCTGCTTTACATCCTATGGCACAGGAAACCTGCAGTGTGTGGAAGGCAAGTATCAGGAGAAAACATCATGGCGTCTGTGAGGAAGCTGAATCTTGGGCATCATTGGACCTTCCAACAGGACAATAACTATGCCCAACCATACCTCAAATTCCACTAAGGCTTGGTTGCAGAAGATATCCTGGAAGATGCTACAGTGGCCATCACAGTCACCTGACTTAAACCCCATAATAATTATCTGGTGGGATTTGAAGAAGGCAGTTGCAGCATGCGAACCAAAGTCGGGTTTGTGGTCCCCCCCGTAGATCTTGGTTCCCTGCAACAATATGTAAAACCAGTAGTCACCAACTTAGGCATCAAATTTGATAGTGATTTTAAACTTGATAAGCAGGTAAACACGGTGGTTAAAAACAGTTTCTATCATATAAGGCTTTTATCTCAAATTAAACCTGTATTATCTTTTGATCTTTTTGAGTGCGTAATTCATGCTTTTATCTCGACTAGATTGGACTATTGTAATGCACTTTACATCGGCTTGAGCCAAACCTCCCTCTCACACATTCAGTTGGTCCAAAATGCAGCTGCTCATCTCTTAACTGGGACCCGGAAACATGAACATATTACCCCCATTTTGGCTTCACTTCACTGGCTCCCTGTACATTTTAGAATTTAAAATTTTGATGTTTGTTTTTAAGTCATTACATGGGATGGCACCTCAGTACATCTCTGAGCTCTTGCATACCTACACCCAGTCAAGGTCGCTGAGGTCTGCTGATCAGCTACGGCTGAATGTGCCCAGGACCAGGCTAAAGACCAGAGGCGACCGCTCTTTCTCAGCAGTTGCCCCCAAACTGTGGAATGATTTACCTCCACATATTAAAGCGGCACCCACCCTCCACACTTTTAAATCTCGTTTGAAAACATATTTTTATTCTCTGGCTTTTGATTCACCATGAGAGTCGGTTTTGGTCTTTGTTGTTGCTGTCATTGTTGATGTTATTTGTTTTGCTTTTATCTTTTACTCTTATCTTTGTAAAGCACTTTGGTAACCTTGCCGTTTGTCTAAACTGTGCTATATAAATAAAGTGGTATGGTATGGTATGCAAACCCAAGAATATTACTGAACTGGAGGCCATTGCTCATGAGGATTTGGCTAAGATTCCTCATGAAGGCTGCCAGAGGCTGGTGTCTGGTTATGCATCTATTTTGCAACAGGTCATAACAACAAAAGGGTGCTCTACTAAGTACACTTGCCATGAAGGGATTGAATATTTTTGATCATCATTTGCATTTGCAGTTGAATTTGGGGAAACAACATAAAGCATGTGTTGTGTTCAGCTATTGCAATTGCTTGTTTGATTTGTTTATTGCAAGCAGCTCAAAGTCTAAATGTGGACTATAAACCTCAATTTTCAATGGGGGTTGAATAATTTAGATTACAACTGTATGACAGCAGATGTCTGACATGACATTCAGCACTGTAGAAAGAAAGATACTATTTTTTTTTAGAATAAGTGAATTTGAGTCACTTTCAAAGGTATGAAAGCATTTTAAAAGAGTTCAGCCTTCTATTTGGTGTCTTGTAACCATTGCTTAATTTCTAAATCTGGAGGTCCTGGTATATGCGTGAGGAGGAAAAAAAATAGACTTGTTAAAACCCTGGTAGCCTAGCTTAAAAGCAAGGTAGTCTTAGCAGGGACATTCACTTTAGCTTAAAAGCAAGTTAGTCTAGCAGGGACATTCACGTTAGCTTAAAAGCAAGGTAGTCTAGCAGGGACATTGACTTTAGCTTAAAAGCAAGGTAGTCTAGCAGGGACATTGACTTTAGCTTAAAAGCAAGGTAGTCTAGCAGGGACATTGACTTTAGCTTAAAAGCAAGGTAGTCTAGCAGGGACATTCACGTTAGCTTAAAATCAAGTTAGTCTAGCAGGGACATTGACTTTAGCTTAAAAGCAAGGTAGTCTAGCAGGGACATTGACTTTAGCTTAAAAGCAAGGTAGTCTAGCAGGGACATTCACGTTAGCTTAAAATCAAGGTAGTCTAGCAGGGACATTGACTTTAGCTTAAAAGCAAGGTAGTCTAGCAGGGACATTGACTTTAGCTTAAAAGCAAGGTAGTCTAGCAGGGACATTGACTTTAGCTTAAAAGCAAGGTAGTCTAGCAGGGACATTCACTTTAGCTCTGCAAGCTTTTTTGAGGCTTCTCTGTTGGATGAGCAGTGCGAAAAGAATCGGCCAGCTCTGCAACATCTAGTCAGATGAACCATGTGAGCGCCCTTCACCATCCCGCATCTTATCAAATGATGTCACTAGTGTGGATGCAGGTAGATAAAGTCAGTATCTTGCCTAGGAATCTACCATTTCTTGGAACCAGCTGTCATGCTTGGCCTACAAGAGAGTCTCGCCTTAACCAGAAATCCATTATTATTCACTGAAAACCTCTGGAATGTGATCAAGAGGAAGATGATGTTCACAAGCCATCAAACAAAGCAGAGTTGCTTGAATATTTGGGCAAGGAGTGGAATAAAGTCACTCAACATCAATGTGAAAGACTGGTGGAGAGCATGAAAGACAATTATTATTATTCCACCTAATATTAATTTCTGAACCTTCTAAGTTAACACATTAGTATTGTTTTTTTTGTAGCTTTAGTTCGGCTGCAGTGGGTTTAAATGCAGCTTACTTGCCCTTTAAATTAGCTTCCTTCATTGTCCCCATATTTTCAATATATTTTTTTATGCTTTGTTATATATGTTAGTCTTCACAAAAACCATTCAGGAAATGTATATTTCATTGCACACTTAATTGTGTGCCAAGTGTGCTATGAGTACTATGTACATGCACAATGAGGTAACTCGTGTATTGTGCTGTTTAACCGCAGCATTTGAATACTGCAGATAAAGTTTGCACTGCAGTACCATTGTGTATTAAGCATCCTTGTGAAACAGCTGCAATCTACCGTCATCCCACTTGTTTGGAATATGACTAACACTTCCATGTTACTACATGCATTCAAATGATGTACGGTAAATAACGATTTTTAGTCTGGGTGTATTTTAATCCTAAACTATGTAACCCGGCTGTATTTGCATGTGTCTATGACTGATGTTGTTATACAGTATCTCACAAAATTGAGTACACCCCTCACATTTTTGTAAATATTTTACCTTTTCCTGTGATAACACTGAAGAAATGACACTTTGCTACAATGTAAAGTAGGGAGTGTACAGCTTGTGTAACAGTGTAAATTTGCTGTCCCCTCAAAATAACACACAGCCATTAAGGTCTAAACCACTGGTAACAAGAGTGAGTACACCCCTTAGTGAAAATGTCAAAATTGGGCCCAATTTGCCATTTTCCCTCCCCGATGTCATGTGACTCATTAGTGTTACATGGCCTCAGGTGTGAATGGGGAGCAGGTGTGTTAAATTTGGTGTTATCGCAATCATGCTCTCTCATACTGGTCACTGGAAGTTCAACATGGCACCTTGTTGGCAGATTGGGACGGCATGGCATACTCGTTGGGTTCCACTGCGGAGGAGTTGGAGCAGGAGCTGTTGGAAATAAGAGAATTTGATAGACTGGTGTTGGAAAGTAAAACCAAGTTGAATACCATGTTGGTGGCGGGTCGCGACGGCTGTGCAGGGGGTGAGGTCGGCATGGATGGGAGTTCGGATGGTAGTGTGGGTGTAGCTGGAGGGGCGGTAGTGTTTGAGGAAGCACGGTATGTTAAGAGGAAGAAGAAGCGGGCACGGAAGAGAGAGGGTGGTGAGAGTAGTTCGGGAGAGGGTGAAGGGCCGGCACTTGGTGGTGGGGAGCAGGGGTATAAGGTTATTGTGGAGTTATCGGCCCCGACAGGTAAGCTGTTACACCCGGTGTCACTCACTGCGGCAATTAGGGAACATGTTGGGAGGGTGGTGGATGCTAGGTGTTTGAGTGGTGGGAGGGTTCTTATTGTGGTGGGTAGTGTGGCGCTGAGGGATAAGTTGCTGAAGTTGGAGGTGTTGAATGGGGGTAAGGTGAAGTGTCTGGTGCCTGGGAGTGCGGTGAAGGTGAGAGGGGTGATCACGGGTGTTCTGGAGGATCTGTCAATGGAGGAGCTTAAGGAGATTGTGTTGGGTGGGGTGGTGTTGGAGGCGAGACAGTTGGGCAGTAGGGCGTTGGGGTTAGATAGGGTGAGTCCCACGGTGTTGTTGGAGTTTGGGGGGCCTTTGCCGAGTAGGGTGCACTTAGGGTACCTTAGTTTCTATGTAAAGGAATATGTAAGGGTAGGTGTGGTAAATGTGGTGAGGTGTTGTAATTGTGGTGGGGAGCACAGTGCTGCGTTTGGGGGGGTGTGTGGTTCAGAAGAAGGCGGCGGAGGCACAGCAGGTTAAGATGGTAGATGGGGTCACGTATGCGGAAGCGGTGCGGAGAGTGGGGGGACTTGGGGTTGGTGTGTAGGTGGAGAAGGAGAGGATTGTAGGCCCGGTGTCGGAGGACGGGTTGGGTGTCCGCAGTGTGGTGTTGTCAGAGAAGTGTAAGCATGAGTGTGTGGTTGGTAAGGATTCACTGGTGGTGGGCAGGGTTGAGTTTTTGGCGTTTCTGTGTAGTGTGGTGAATGTGTGTAGTCAGGTTAAGGGACGGAATGTGAGGATTGATGTTGTGGTGGGTGCTGCTAGGGAGTTTATGGGTATTACTGACATCACGGAAGAGATGGTGCACGAGCTGATGAAAGGGAAGGGGGAGGGTAGGTAGTGGTGTGTGGGGGGGGGTAGTGGGCTGTATTTTAATTTCTAGGGTGGTGGGGTGTGGTGGGTGGTGTTGAATTGGGTGGGCCATGACCGGCCTCACACTCCGGTACAGTTGGTGGCGGTAGATGCACCTTAACGTGGTTGTGATCCGCCAATAACCCACAGAAGAAGAAGAAGAACATGGCACCTCATGGCAAAGAACTCTGAGGATCTGAAAAAGAAAAGAATTGTTGCTCTACATGGCCTAGGCTATACGAAGAAGACCCTGTCAAGACCCTGAAACTGAGCTGCAGCATGGTGGCCAAGACCATACAGCGGTTTAAAAGGACAGGTTCCACTCAGAACAGGCCTTGCAATAGTGACATTTTCACTTAAGTGTGTACTCACTTTTGTTGCCAGCGGTTTAGACCTTAATGCCTGTGTGTTGAGTTATTTTGAGGGAACAGCAAATTTACACTGTTATACAAGCTGTACACTCACTAC
>JACXGM010024658.1:0-15640 GCA_016801145.1 Umbra pygmaea
GACCTTCAGCACTCACTGGATCGGTTCGCAGCCGAGTGTGAAGCGGCTGGGATGAGGATCAGCACCTCTAAATCTGAGGCCATGGTTCTCAGCAGGAAACCGATGGAGTGCCTACTCCGGGTAGGGAATGAGTCCTTACCCCAAGTGAAGGAGTTCAAATACCTTGGGGTCTTGTTCGCGAGTGAGGGAACAATGGAACAGGGGATTTGTCAGAGAATAGGCGCAGTGGGGGCGGTATTACACTCATTGTATCGCACCATTGTGACGAAAAGAGAGCTGAGCCAGAAGGCAAAGCTCTCAATCTACCGGGCAGTTTTTGTTCCTACCCTCACCTATAGTCATGAAGGCTGGGTCATGACCGAAAGAACGAGATCCAGGGTACAAGCGGCCGAAATGGGTTTCCTTAGAGATAGGGTGAGAAGCTCAGTCATCCGTGAGGATCTCAGAGTAGAGGGGCTGCTCCTTTGCATCGAAAGGAGCCAGTTGAGGTGGTTTGGGCATCTGGTAAGGATGCCCCCTGGGCGCCTCCCTAGGGAGGTGTTCCAGGCACGTCCAGCTGGGAGGAGGCCTCGGGGAAGACCCAGGACTAGGTGGCGAGATTATATCTCCAACCTGGCCTGGGATGCCTCGGGATCCCCCAGTCGGAGCTGGTTAATGTTGCTCGGGAAAGGGACGTTTGGGGTCCCCTGCTGGAGCTGCTGCCCCCGCGACCCGATCCCGGATAAGTGGATGAAGATGGATGGATGGATCATTTTTACATTTGCCTTTCTGCCTCATTATGCAAATGAGGAGGGGCTGTAGCTTAAGGGGTCAACTTCTGCCCATTGGTTGGTTAGCATTATACTGCATTGGTCGAATCTACATGTTACCGGCCAGGCACAACAAAGATGGCTATTTATGATAAGGTTATCATTGAGCTGAGACATTTAGCAACTTTATTTGAAAACAACGCTATAAGTCCAGACTTTATAATTTTTTGTTTGGACGTTCTGACAGAACGTGTGTTTCAGTTAGTGGCACACATGGACAAAGATGTCGACATCTGGTTTTTCATCATTTGGAGGAAGCGGCCAATCTTCTAAACACGGTCGCTAACATTAATCACACACACTGCGTTCTAATTCCTCCATTCTATTAGCAGCTTTCCTTAGGAGGTTGGAAACTGAATGTCTGCCTGTCGAGTTCGCCATTGCTAAACAATGCTTTTTGGTGGGGAAAAGCAATGTAGATTCGACTGATGCAGTATACTGCTAACCAACCAATGGGCAGAAGTTGACCCCTTAAGACAAAGCCCCTCCTCATTTGCATAATGAGGCAGAAATGCATACAGAAATGTATATAGGACAGGCAGAAATAAATAGCTTTGAAAAAATAAATATGGTAAAAAAATACAAAGGAAGAATAAAACAGACAAAAATATTATAATATACACATAAATACATACATTAAAAAAATAAGTAATTAATAATGTTGAAGATTATAATGGACAATAAATAAATAAGGGAATTATTACAAAGGTTACTAAATAAAGAAGCCAATTAAAAGAGATATACAGTGCCTTGCGAAAGTATTCGGCCCCTTTAAACTTTTCGACCTTTTGCCACATTTCAGGCTTCAAGTTAATACTTTGTAGTGCCACCTTTTGCTGCGATCACAGCTGTAAGTTGCTTGGGGTATGTCTCTATTAGTTTTGCACATCGAGAGACTGAAATGTTTGCCCATTCCTCCTTGGAAAAAAGCTCGAGCTCAGTGAGTTTGGATGGAGAGCGTTTGTGAACAGCAGTTTTCAGTTCAGGTCTTTTGCAGACTCCATCAGGTTTTCTTCCAGAATGGTCCTGTATTTGGCTCCATCCATCTTCCCATCAATTTTAGCCATCTTCCCTGTCCCTGCTGAAGAAAAGCAGGCCCAAACCACGATGCTGCCACCACCATGTTTGACAGTGGGGATGGTGTGTTCAGGGTGATGAGCTGTGTTGCTTTTACGCCAAACATAACATTTTGCATTGTTGCCAAAAAGTTTAATTTTTGGTGTGTCTCCCAGGTGACTTGTGGCAAACTTTAAATTACACTTTTTATGGATATCTTTCAGAAATGGCTTTCGTCCTGCCACTTTTCCATAAAGGCCAGAATTGTGCAGTATACAACTGATTGTTGTCCTATGGACAGACTCACCCACCTCAGCTGTAGATCTCTGCAGTTCATCCAGAGTGATCATGGGCCTCTTGGCTGCATCTCTGATCAGTCTTCTCCTTGTATGAGCTGAAGGTTTAGAGGGATGGCCGGGTCTTGGTAGATTTGCAGTGGTCTGATACTCCTTCCATTTCAATATTATCGCTTGCACAGTTCTCCTTGGGATGTTTAAAGCTTGGGAAATCTTTCTGTATCCAAATCCGGCTTTAAACTTCTCCACAACAGTATCTCGGACCTGCCTGGTGTGTTCCTTCTTCTTCATGATGCTCTCTGTGCTTTCAACAGACCTCTGAAACCATCACAGAGCAGGTCCATTTATACGGAGACTTGATTCCACACAGGTGGATTCTGTTTATCATCATTTGTCATTTTAGTTAACATTGGATCATTCAGAGATCCTCACTGAACTTCTGGAGAGAGTTTGCTGCACTGAAAGTAAAGGGGCTGAATAATTTTGCTCGTCCAATTTTTTCAGTTTTTTATTTGTTAAAAAAGTTTGAAATATCCAATAAATTTCATTCTACTTCATGATTGTGTCCCACTTGTTGTTGCTTCTTCACAAAAAATTACAGTTTTATATCTTTATGAAGCCCGAAATGTGTCAAAAGTTTGAAATGTTCAAGAGGGCTGAATACTTTCGCAAGGCACTGTATATATACATTTGTTTCATTGCACAATTAAAATACTGCCTACATTTATGTATTTTTTGTGCATTTAATTGTATGCTTATTTATTTTTTTAGCATTTATTTATTTCTTATTTTGGCATACTTGGTCCTGCATATCTATTATGTAGTAACTTTGTAGTAACTTACTCTGCTGTTAAGTCCCCTTCGCAACCTGTTTTTTTTTCAAGTGCTCCCTCATTATGGTCATCCTCTGGGGCCATGCCAGTTGTTTTACAGAGTAAAACTTTGTTGAATTTAAAGTGAAGTTTTGCCATAATATCGAAGATTTCGGTCAGACAGTTTAAAATGTTTTTTCTTTAAGTGATGTAGCTCCACCACACAACGAGCAACAAGATGGACCCAACGAATCAATAAAGAAATTCGTTGCTAATAATTTCAATAATCGATTTTCATCGATTTCATCGATTCGTTGTTGCAGCCCAAATTTAAACCTGCCTCCTTATCCAGCAGGATGAGTAGGCCTGCCATAATAACAAATTTTGCTGGACGATAAAATGTCCCAGAAAATATTGCGATAAACAATAATATTGTCGTTCTGAGACCATTTTCATCTAATATAATGATAATGGCATAATAATGCAGGTACACTTTTTTAAACATCCATAAACTTTTATTTCTAAAGAATATTTAACACTGAAACTGGAAAACATTTTAAATATCCACAATAAATGAACAAAACAACCTAAAACAATAAATTAAATGGACCCTCGGTCTCTGTTAACAAAAAATGCACTGGAATAAAAACCAAACACAATCAAAAACATTATTGAGCTAGTTTTTATTTATCATGCGATTAATTGATTTACTGCATATTGCAACAGGCCTAGTTATGAATGATCTATCCCCCTCCCCCTACTCCTCCATTTAACCAGAGACTTTCTAATGAGAAGACATCACTCAAAAAATCATCCATAGAAATGCATGGGGTTTAGTTACTAATGCCAATATGGCAGTAGTCTACACATATCCTGCCCCTTCTGCATCCAAAAGTCAACATGTGAATACATCGTTCCAATTATGTGTTTTCATCTCGCCGCTGGGGCAAGGTTGGTGTCGTGAAGCCTTGCGCACACACAGTTCTGCCCAAAAATGTTCTCCAATAATTGCCCAAAATGTGTAGCAATATGGCCAAATGGAGAGACTTGCCTACAAGGACTTTGATTTGACTACTAGTTCTACAGTTTTATACCAAAGTTTAGGCACCCCAGACAATTTCCATTATTTTCACTTATAAATAATTGGGTGTTCGGATCAGCAATTTCATTTTGATCTATCAAATAACTGAAGGACAGTAATATTTTGGTAGTGAAATGAGGTTAATTGGATTAACAGAAAATGTTCAATATGCATCAAAACAAAATGAAAAAATAACTACCTAGCACTGATTAATAGGAAAACACAATTGGTTTGGTGAGCTTATTAAGCCTTGAACTTCATAGACAGGTGATTCCAATCACGAGAACAGTTATTAAAGGTGGCCAATTGCAGGTTATTGTTCTCTTTGACTCTCCTCTGAATAGTGGCAACATGGGGGCCTCAAAATTATGGGATGTGGAAGGCTACAAAAGCTAGTAATGGGCAAACTATGCTTTATGAAGAATTTGAGGTTTTCCTCAAATTGTGCCGAAAAACGGTTTACTACTCGAAGCCCCACAACACAGTACTCTCCAATGACACCTGCTAGTTAAACAATATAACACCACATTTGAGGTTGCTGTTTTTGCAAGTTTTCTTAGAGCTATGTGGTGCAATGGTTAGACGTGGGCGATGTAGAACTTATAGTTAGTTTGAAGATTGGGTTGAAGATGGGGTTTGTGTCCCTCCCACGTTTCACACTTTTGACCTTCATGTTGCTAATATAGTCAAATACTGTAAATCTGTGCTATAATTCTAAAGACAAACTTTATCGCAATGACAATTAAAAGGATTGAGTGGAATTAAGAGTTTGGTTCCAAAAAACAAATGTGCCTCAAACGTAATTACCTGATCCTCACTTGGATTCGAACCTCCGCAATCTAATCGTCAGCTACCTTGTACTTGATCAGTAGCTCAGTAGGTAGTGCATCTAGAGCAAGTCATTTGAATAATGTTTCTGATGGAGGGCAGTATTTGAAATTTCAAACCAATCGTTCCTCCAATTATGGAGGATATCCATAATAATGATACGGCAGCTTTGTACAGAGACACCGTATTCTTACTACATTGTATAATTTTACAGTGGAGAAAAAATAACAGCTTATTGATTGGAACCTCTTTCAAATGCAAATATACATTGTTGTCAACTGTGGGATAGTTTTGTCAGATGGAAATTTAGGATTCGAACATGAAATTAGACAAAAAACAACTATCTACTCGCATATATGCATGTCTTACACTCTTACTGACAGCCCTCGAAGTGATGTGATTTCATTCTGCTTTTATTGCATCGACTTTGGCCGTGAAGCACCAATTTTCGAACTGAAGATCTTGACTGTCAAAATCTGTCAAATTATTTGGTGACGTCCAAAGCGTCAATCTGTCATCCCACATTTTGTAATTCAGGGTGTTTATTTAGTCAAAATGCGCACCTGGTGTTTAATTCAGGGTGCTGTAGATTAAATATTATCATGGAGACAGTCAGTTAAAAGGATTGTGATTAAAATACTTTGGTTTAAAAACAAATGAATAATAGATCACCTGTATTCGATCTTGTGCATTTTACATTATTAATACTGTAGGCTACCCCGCGCAAACAACAGAACTATGGGCCAGTTGATGTGATATACAACAAGTCATTATCAATACTGCATCTGATGGAGATTGGTTGTTCGACCAACTTCATATTCTACATGGCAACAATACCAAGCAGAGGATTTCCACCTTATGAAACGAAGCTTCGGATGTCATTGATCATGTGATGTGTTACTTTAGTAATGCACCTTTGATGCAAAACATCTATTTTACTGTACTCAATTGTACACTGCTCAAAAAAATAAAGGGAACACTAAGATAACACATCCTAGATCTGAATGAATGAACTAATCGTATAAAATACTTTCGTCTTTACATAGTTGAATGTGCTGACATCAAAATCACACAAAAATGATCAATGGAAATCAAATTTATCAACCCATGGAGGTCTGGATATGGAGGCACACTCAAAATCAAAGTGGAAAACCACACTACAGGCTAATCCAACTTTGATGTCCTTAAAACAAGTCAAAATTAGGCTCAGTAGTGTGTGTGGCCTCCACGTGCCCGTATGACCTCCCTACAACACCTGGGCATGCTTCTGATGGGGTGGGGGATGGTCTCCTGAGGGATGTCCTCCCAGACCTGGACTAAAGCATCCGCCAACTCCTGGACAGTCTGTGGTGCACGGTGACGGATGATCCGACAGAAGCGCTACTTACCCATCAAGAAACATGGCAGATTAGGGGGGGGAAAAAACAAAAAGCAAGTATTTACAATCCTCCCAACGTGCTGAGATAATACCTGCCCGCCTTGGTCTGGTGAAGGCTCACTAGACAACAAGTGCATCACAATGACCAACACATGCACAATCGACAATTTGTTGTTCATATTACATCTGGTGTTGTCGAAACATACACACGTTTTGAGGCAGGTGGAAGATGCATCCACTGATGAATGGCTTAAGGCGTTGCTGTAAGTACACAAAGAGTTCTTGGGAAGGAGGTAGGGCCAGGGGAAAGTCACTTGGCTCAAGAACCTGCAGAAATTCAACAAATCTGTGTCTGGGACTGTTTTGGAACAGAACATCATTTTGTTGTATCTCGGCTGAGCACCTTAAAATTGATGAGGGAGATTACAACATGTGCTGAACAGCACTGTGCATTTCCAATAATTTACAAGAATAACACAGTCATTGAAGTTGTTTTTCAATAACTCAAACTGCAAGGATTACCATGCCAAGGACAGAGAAACATAGGTTGGCAGGATTTCGCAATTGGTAAACCTACACTACTAGTGCTGAGGTTTATGTCTCTACAAACTACCAGAAGGAACAAGCAAATTTGGCCTAATCAATTGCCAGAAAATGTCAATGTCCTAGGCGAAGGGTGGGTTTTGTATTCCCCTGTAGATAGTTTATTTGAAATAACATGGAATACAATACATCTGAAGATACATGTCCCCTTACCAGGTACATACCTATTGGTATGACTTACAGTACCACCAAAACAGATCAGCCCATTATGTGAGCTGCCATCGTGTTGGCAATCAGGGAAGGCTTGCTATGACGGAATGAAAGAGACATCCAAACCAGGTGGTGGAGTCGTTAAAGTCAATGATGCAGAAGTGAGGAGACTCATGTTACAAAGCTGGATTGCAGGACACTTGGTCCTTGTAATGGTAAGCATCGTCTAGACCAGTGGTCCTCAAACCCTTCCATGGAGGGCCTAGTGTATGCTGGTTTTTGGTCTTTCCCTTCAGTTAGAGCATAATTAGGACCTAGACTGCCAGGTGAGGGGAGATCCTAACCAATTAGTGAGCTACTCCATCAGGCTTGTACAAGGTAAAAGCGAAAACCTGCTGTCACAATGTCTGTAGACTCTGTCCTTGTTCTGTGTCACTACATGGTGGTTTCTCCCCTATATGTTTTGTTTTGGTTTTGTTTCCCGCTCTTTGTGTCACATGATCCCGTCACATGTTTTTGTCTGCCTATCAGTTCTGTTGTTTGCTCCACACCTGCACATCCTCCCCTCGTTAGTTGGGTATTTAGTCCTGTGGGTTTGTTTGTTCTGTGTAGTTCATTGTTTCTTGTCAGGTACGTGGTTGTTCTTGTTCTTTGGAGTAGTTGTCTTTAGTCTAGTCATATGTTTGGTGTAAAGTGTTTCTCTTGTGTTCTAGGTTATGTTATATAGTTAAAGGTTCTGTTCTAGTGTTTATGTAGTGTTGTTCTTGTTTAATGTTAGGTCTTTGTTTCTCATGTATTCTTGTCTCTGTTTCTTGTCAGTTCTCCCTAGTGTTTAATAAATATATGTTCATTGAAGACGCGCCTGCCTCCAATCCTTGGAACTGTAACACCTGCATACACTAGGCCCTCCATGGAAGGGTTTGAGGACCACTGGTCTAGACCTTCCTTTATGCCCCCACACACACATAACAAAACATTTTTATTATTAAAAAAAACTCTCTCATCATGACATACTGCTTCACATGCTTCATAGAAACATAAATGAAAGTGATGGTGCCGATTGTCACACGGAATTATGAAGATGAGGTAAGATATTAACAAAACAGTTAGACTTTTTTACATGACCAGAATAAAAATGTTAAATTTAATTAGGAAAATGTTATGTAAACAGAACTGTGTTAACATACTATTGAGACAACGGATAATATTCCTACAATGGAATGATGAGTCCAAACCAGGGGGTTGAGGTCTTCAAGTTAATGGTGCACAAGTGATGACACTTGTTTTATTATGAATGTGTTGGTTCAATACGCCTCAGCGGGAGGAAAGGACATTTCGACATGGAGTCATCACTGCAACCTAAGTGTTTTAATGTGTGAGTGTTTGTGATGTGGTGAATGTGTTGAGGTTTGTGTTTTTCTTGTATCCTCTGGGAGGAGTGTGAAGGTGTTCCTGTTTGTGGGGTAGACAATGATCTGGGATGATGTTGAGGAGGCGTGCAGGAAAATAGGGGGAGATCTGGCCAGCACCCTGAACCAGGAGGACCAGACAGCCTTTACTGCAGAGGCAGCAGCTGCAGGGGCGGGGCTGGCAATACCCATCTGGATTGGCCTGAGGAGGAGTGACTTCACTCACCCGTGGGCATGGTCCACTGTGGACCTCCACATAAGCTCAGCAGGAGATGTGGCACAGAACTGCACTGTGCTTCAGAAGCCAGGGAACTGGAGGCCTGAGACCTGCACATACACACATACACACTCTACTCCTAAGTAAATATGTATTTATGTCTATTAGAAATACCACTAATGTACACTCTGTTAGAAATGCTATGACTCTCTTCATGTCATGTGTAGTTTATTAATAATTTTGTTACCAGTTAATCCAAACTTTACATACATTCATCTGAATTTAAAAGTCTACTCAATCTGAAATGTAAGGAAAATAATTAATCTGAAATTTACAGAGGCTGGTTCATGTTAATGTAATGGAGACTACTTAATCTGAATTTAACATAGACTAGTGTACTCTATTGAGTGTACTCTAAGACAAAATGTATCTGCACTTTACAGCTACTGTAACACTTTGGGTAGATGTGGTGTAGTGTTGAAGGAGGGAGCCCAAAGGCAGGTGGATGCTTTTAGTTTTAATGAACGGATCGACCGCTTACCGACTTGCTTATACAGGACAATAAACAGATATGAAGATAACTACATCAGGTGATAACTATTCTGTGCTCTTTATTCGAGGCACAGAACGCGACAGAAATCTACCTGACAATACACATACTCAAACATATATCTTAGTCTACTTAAAATGCTATAGTGGCAAGGGTCCATAATAATCGCAAGTATGAGAAAAGCACCACGGCATAAAATCACACATACAGAAATCAATGAACCGCGTCATCCCCTGTTCTACTGGGTGTTAAATAGGGAAGAATGGAGACCGGCTGGAAGCGATCACTTATAAGACCTAACCGGTTTCTCAATCAACCAGGAATCCCAAAGCAGAACAGGGGGTGGCGCCACACTTAACAAATCCCCAAAATATACATACAAATCACAAATCCCCCACAAATAGTAATGAAACCCTATATACAAATAATGAGTCCATATGAGGCATAACGCTTTTGGATTAATACGCAAGACAACACCAGACTCAAAAATTAGAGTATTTCAATTCAAATTATTATATAAAATACTGTCAACAAATAGAAATCTATACAAGTGGGGAATTCAATCTTCTTAACTCTGCAGATTTTGCTCCGAAGAGGCCGAATCTATAGATCATCTTTTTTAATACTGTCCATATGTAGCACACTTTTGGTCACAGGTACAAGAATGGATGAATAAATGCAAATATTGAATTAACGGTACAAATAGCAATACTTGGAGACTTAAAATGTAATAGTCAGACAATTAATAATATGATAATTATTTTAGCAAAAATGTTTATCTTTAAATCCAAATTGGTGGAGTCATTAACAATAGAAAGGTTTCATAATTATGTGAAGCATCACAGTACAGTGGAAATACACATGGTAAATGGAAACCCAACATGGCTGTGGCTAAGAGACAGATGGACAATATTGAACTAAAATAAAGAGTTGATCAAATAAAAAATAATGATTGAGGAAAATATAAAATGTATAAGCGAGAGCTAAATGTTAAAATGTCTCAACTATTGGTCAGGTAAAGGTTAGGATGGGGGTAAAATATAGACAGCAATAATATAAAAAAATGTGTGATTGGAAATGATGCATATTTTAGAACAAAGACAATACCTATTTCGAATACTTAAGCTGATCCTTCCCATAAAAAAATAAAAAAATAAAAATAAATGAGTCCATGTCTCATCTCCATGTCTACGACAGCCCACCCTGGGCTGGGCGTGACAGGAACTAGGTAATCTGAACTGTAGAGAGTCTAGACTAGGGTTCATCAACTCCGGTCCTGGAGGGCTGAAACACTTCTGATTTTTGTTCTCTCTAATAAGGGACTGGTTTATAGCTGTGAAAGCAGGTGATTGCAATTAACTACTAGGTAAAATAAAAAATCTGAAATGTTTCGGCCCTCCAGGACCGGAGTTGATGTCCCCTGGTCTAGACAATCTGAATGTTAAAGAGACAATTGTTTTATTATGAATGTATGTGTTCTTATAAATAAACACACTGTTTACTTGAAAAAATGTATTAACTATTTCAGGTATTACACTTCATGAGGAACTGTTTGCATGTAGCACTTGGCTCTACTACAAGTAACATGTTTTGTTTAGTTGGTGCATTCATGAGCAACTGTGAAGTGCTCATGAATGAACGTCACACCTGAACTGGGGACTTCCTAGTTTGAAATGGGGGCTTTAGGGGAGCTCCCAGGATAACGTTTAGACGTCACTCAACATAGTGAACACTCTCACTTCAGAAGTGAGAACCTTCTCACTTCCCAGCCACAAGAACGCACTACTGTAATATTCATACAGCGTAACTAATAAACATGTCATTAAATTTCCCTTTTTTTTTATTTATAAAGATTTCAACAGAAAAAAGAACAGTAAAAATGCTATGTCTATATCTATATTTAAGTTACTATATCTTTAAGTAACTTAAACTTATATGCTAATCAAAAATAGTTAGTTATTCTAAAAACTTTCTAATAAGGAGACACAGCACGCCTTTAGGGGTCAGTGCAAAGTGATGAACTTTAGCAACAGAATTGCCAAATTGTTGATTTTTGAGCTGAATTTTCTCGATAATTCAACAGTAGATATGGACATATGGGGCATCAATGGAAAGGTGAGGAGCCGTAAACTACGCTAACGTTGGCTAGTATACATTCAGTTGTCTAACTAGCTAATCTAACGTTGACAATTTACATAAAATATAAATATTTCTAAAGAAAAACAATATATTGAATTAACGTTTCTTACCGTGGTATGTCCATTAAATTTAGCTTTGCTTCCTGCATAAATTGCATTGACCAGCAGCGCAAGCTCATCTTCCTTGTGTACACATGCATGTGATTAGGTGAGAGACCCAGCTGTCAATCAAGCTTGGGCTGTGGGGGACGAGGAGAGGAGGGGGGGATTGGAGGCGCTGTTTCTCATATTTCAATTTATTTCACCATGTTACAGTACCTACTGCATCTTTAAGAGTTGATAGGCAAATTGTACTGTACATCATTTTAAAGCTTTTAACCTCCTCTTGACATTGGTCTAATTGTGTGGTTTGTGGTGAAAATGTGACCAACTATGAAAAACAGTACTCTACATATTGGACTGATAAGGAACACTGTTATAGCTATTATTATTATTATTAGTATTAGAATGATTGTACAATTTGGGACAACCCTTCAGTTAACTACTTATCAATCATCCAGGTTTGTCAATATACAATCACCCTCCATTTCATTAGGTGCACCTTGCTAATACCTGGTTAGACCTAGTTTTGTCATCAAAACTGCCTTATTTCTTCATGGCATAGATTCAAAAAGGTGCTGGAAACATTCCTCAGAGATTTTGGTCCATATTGATATTATTCCATCACAGTTTCTGCAGATATGTTGGCTGCACATCCATGAAGCAAATCTCCCGTTCCACCACATCCCAAAGGTGCTCAATTGGATTGAGATCTGGTAACTGTGGAGACCACTTGTGTACAGTGATATCATTGTCATGTTCAAGAAACCAGTTTGAGATGATGTGAGCTTTGTGACATGCCACATTAAAAGATGGGTAAGGTGGCCATAAAGGGATGGACATGGTCAGCAACAATACTCAGGTAGGCTGTGACATTTAAACAATGCTCAATTAGTACTAAGGGACCCAAATTAAGCCAAGAAAATATCCCCTATACCATTACACCACCAGCCTGAACCGTTGATAGGCAGGATGGGTCTTTCCAATATTCTGTTGTCCAATTTTGGTGGGCCAATGCAAATTGTAGCCCTGGTTTCCTGTTCTTAACTGACAGAAGAGGCACCTGGTGTGGTCTTCTGCTGCTGTAGCCCATCTGCTGCAACGTGTTGTGCATTCAGGGATGCTTTTCTGTATATCTTGCATGTAATGAGTGGTTATTTGAGTTACTGCTTCCTTTTCTGTTACCATATAGAATAATTATTTTCTATATGTATGCTTCGGGTGTGTAGAAAAATACCTATGATATTACTAGTTATGTAATTACATACATACTCATTTTGAAATGTCATGGGAAGATCTATTTGGAATAAGTCCCAAGGCCTATTAGTTGTTATCGCTTTTTGTTTCTCAGTCTGTCATTGAATATATAGTGATCACTGCAGCAGTTCATCTTGTGTTAGTGGGTGAATGGACATTTTCCAAAGGGAGACAACCCTCATTTTCACCGTGTTAAACGTTGGCAGTATGTTGCAGATGTCAAATATCTACACACCTATATTAAAAAAAGTATTAAAAATATGCATAGCAGATGAACTTTGGTCAAAATTACCATAATCTAATCAGCAGGTAAACAATTTTATGGTCAGAATGAATGTCTTCATTATACTGAATATGGGTTTGTAACAATAAAATGCCAGGTTTATATTGTTTGTAATTATTTACACATTTTCTTTCAACAGGAAATCCAAGTGGCAGTCAATTCCTGAAGTTTCTTGGAGTTACAATAAAGAAACCATTTTCTTATTTTATTAAAATAGTCTGGATTTCAGTACAAGCAAATACAATATGTTATTTCCAAAACAGGCATCTAACCTAGAGTAAAGATAAGGTGCAAAATCTAAATTAAAATACCTGAGCAACGAGAAATATCTAATAATGATTTTGACCCCTAATGAAACAGATTTAACTGAGACAACATTCGTACTGGTACTGAAGAACGCACATGATAACATCCCTGAATAAAATTGTCTCTAAATGATAAACTTATATAAACCATAGAAATAGAATGTATAGAAAGGCCATTGAGCTGTCTGGAGTGGTCATTCGATTAGTACACAACAAAATGGCGATTGTTGTTATTTGTCACGGTGACAATAAGCGAATAGGTTTAATGCAGAATTAGTCAGCTAGATCTTTGCCATGTAATGGTACACGTAAAAATGTCTGCTGCTCTGGACCATTCTGCTCCATTGATTTGAATTGCAATGTCCTTTCTATCCATTCCATTTCTATAATATAAACCCCTTATAAACACCTCTAATTATAATAGTAGTGACTAGCTCAGTTATTAAGTGCATGGCGCTTGCAACTCCAGGGTTGTGAGTTTGATTTATTCTGGATTTGCGTAATCAGCTGAAGGTGATGAGGTACTCTGGGTAGGCTTGGGCATCGTGGAAGATGACAAACATGGTGGGTGTCTGCACGTTGTCCACTAGACTGTCATAAAGGTCAGTGGGGTCTGTGGTAGAGCGAGGAGGAGTAACCCTCATAGAGGGGTCACCCCGGGTATAGCGCCCGGTCAGGACACGGGCCAAGTACATACGCTGGTTTCCAGCACCATCGGGGGGGGAGAAAGTTGGATTGGCAGAATATTGAGCATTTACAGCAAAATACACACCAACTCCATACGCTGCCCCTGAAGAGAAATTCAGAAAACGATTTTAAAAAATTGAGAGAATGGATAAAACAGAAAAATATCTTAACTGATTAAAAAATATGATACATATAGGTATTAAGTATTTTACATAGTTAAAGGATTTGTATAAGGAGGCATCAGTCCTTACTGGTAGTGTAGCTTCTGTCAAATCCTCTGCTTTCTATGACATCACAGTTAGCAGCTGCTGTCCCGTGAAACAATTTCTTTTCCCCAACGTCGCCTGCTCCATTCTTGGCCTGGAAGCGCTGCAAACACACTGCATATGCCTGCCACAGAAATACATTCTGCACCCGCTCGATCTGACAAGGAGATAAGCAAACCAAGTTCAGCCAGGAAACCCAAGTAGGACATTAGGTCTAGCAATACATCAGCTGATAGCTTTCCTGTCTGAAGTATAGTAATGTATTATCATTCTTTTATTTAAACTAATAATAAGCAGCATATTGTGTGTCCTGGTGTACTGTATATTGGGGTGTCTGCGTCTTCTTACTTTGTGAATGGTGAATTGTGCTGCTGTGGTACTTTGAAATGTATTCACCAGCTCCTGATACTCAGTTGAGGAAGGCAAGAGCTGAACTTTCTTCTGCGTTTCACCAACAGCCATGTCATCCCAGTATGATGGCAATTCTAAAAAAGAGTACACAGGAAACAATATAAATTTTTTAGCTTTTTCATTGTGACTGATGTGCTTTTGTAAGAAAAGGTTAATAAATGTGTAAATTTAATAGAATTTTAAAATAATAAATTAATAGTCACATCAATAGTGGCTGGAGGATATTATGCTGGTGACAGGCCATATACTGGTTTCGTGCGCCGTAGAGAATGGTCGCATGGACGATGGCTCTGCTCACTCTATGCAGGTTCTGGCTTATTACTGTTTTTTTAGTTTTTATTTCTGCAAGTCCTGCACTGTCGCTCATACAGTATGATCGACTAGCAGTTTTGGATATACGTAATTCACTGGATACAGACTTTTTTTCCACTTACCGGAGTAATTGCTGCAACTGGAATATTCCGCCGTCGACTTGTTTACTCACATGCAGGCGACGCAGGAAGAAGAAAAGAGCGAGCGGGGGCTCTATGCAGATCACGAACGAGATACAGCAATCCACCGTTACCGAGCATTTTACTTGCAAATGTTCAATCACTTGACAATAAAATGGACAAACTTCATGCACGGATTATCTTCCAGCGAGACATTGCCAACTGCTGCGTGCTAGCTTTTACTGAAACGTGGCTGGATTCCACCATCCCAGACACCGCTATTACGCCAGCTGGATTCTCCATCTTCCGGTAGGACAGAACCTCGGAATCAGGTAAACAAAGAGGCGGAGGGGTTTGCATTATGATTAACTCTCGTTGGGGTTCGGATGCCGCAGTTATTTCAACACACTGCTCACCGGACCTGGAGCTACTAACTTTAAACATATGTCCCTTCTATCTTCCCCGGGAGTTTACTTCCGCCATAATCACAGCAGTGTACATACCTCCGCAGGCAGACAAGGCGCGCGCGCTTGAGGGACTATACGGAATAATAAGTGGCCTGGAGGACGCTCAT
>JACXGM010024659.1:0-15639 GCA_016801145.1 Umbra pygmaea
CTTAAATACAGTGAGTGAGAGCAGGTGTTCAGAATCAGGATGATTGAGTCCGGTATTGGGAAATGTAGTTCTGAGGAGGCCTGACTAGGAAGCTGTAGTCCACAGGAAGTAGCACTGGGGAATGGGAATTGTAGTTCAGTGAAACACAAACCAAGGAAGTGGCAGTGTCCAGAGAAGGGGAACTGGGAAACGTTACATATACAATATTTTGTGTATGAGAAATGATTATTCAGGGGTGTCCAAACCCTTCCATGGAGGGCCTAGTTTACAGGTGTTTGCTTTTACCTTGTACAAGGCTGATCCTAACTCACTAATTGGTTAGGATCTCCCCTCACCTGGCAGTCTAGGTCCTAATTTGGCTCTAATTAAAGGGAAAGACCAAAAACAGCATGCATTAGGCCCTCCATGGAAGGGTTTGTGTTAAAGTGAATGGAAACAGCTCCATTTTATGTTTGAACACAAAAAATGACCCATTGTTTGTAATATTTATTTTTTGCATTCACTTTTGCTCAATGTCATGATGGTTGCCAATATTTCTTGAGTTGACTGTGTAATGAATAATATACGGTACCTTAGCAGCGGCAGTTGTTTTTCAGTACATTTTTTATTATATATTTATGGTGTACAACAGTTCCTTCACATGGCAAACATTAATACTTTTGTGAAATGTCAGCCTTCAGCTTTTAATACACTGTCGATCTGACACTGTGCTATGGTCGACGCACACTGGCTCGTAAGTGGCAGCAGCACACACAGAATTTGCTCTCTGTCTGTCCCTAATGGACAAAGATGTGTAGTCAGCTGTCCCATAGATTTCCTAGGGCAAGGTAAACTATCACTTCTCTCCACTGGTAAAGACATGCCGACGTGTTTATCCTCCTAATTAAGTCTCTGTGGAATCCAGTTCAACTTCAGGAAAAGCCTTTTTAGTGAAAGTAAATCTATATCTTAGCTTTTAATAATACATTTTAGCGCTCCTTATTGATATGTCTTTGCCCCTGAATCTAGTCAATTACTAGCAGCTCAACTAGCAGCTCAGGTTTGTTTGATTGCTTTTGACCATTCATCTTTCTCTTGATCACATTCCAGAGGTTTTCAATGGGGTTGATTTAAGAAAAAATTCCAGTGGTCCAAGCCTGGATCAACAGGGGGAAAAGTGGGGAATTGCCCCCTCAGCATCGTTTGCAACCCCCAGTTCTGTTTCGCCATAAGCACTGCAAATTGTTTATGAAGTAGAGTGGGCTCCAAAACTACTGGCTTACATTTTATAAATAATAAAATTAGAGAAAAACTCAAAATACCAACATGTGAGATATACTGTACTTTATTAATGTGTCGATGGAACCAACCAAAATCATCACTTCCTTTTCCACTTTTCCACTAGGGTATACAAATGAAGTAACGCACATGCAATATCCCGTTGTCATCAAACACCATGAAGAACTGACAGTTCAAAAGAGAAGGGGTCGTAGACCTTCATGAAGCTGACAATGTCTACAAGAATATCCACAAACAATTGAATATACCACTGAGCACTGTCAGTGCAAAACTGGACTTATTTCAAAAGATACGGAACAGTTGAAAACCTCACGGGTAGAGGACGCTAATTAATTTAGCTCCCCAGGAAAGGGAGGTGGATGGTGAGAGTAGTAACAAAATCCCCAAGAATCACTGGGAAAGAATTGCAGGCCTTGGTGGCATCTTGGGGTCACCAGGTTTCAAAAACAACATCAGACACCACCTCCACAACCACGGCCTCTTTGAAAGGGTTGCCAGTAGAACTCCCTTTCTGACCCCAAGACACAGACGCAAGCGCTTGGAGTTTGCCAAGCGTCCTTTATATTTTGACTGGAAAAAGGTGAGATGTGACCAAAATTTTACGTTTTGGTCAGAAACATTATCGGCGTGTTTGCCGTCGAAACAGAGATGCATAAATGGAGATCACACCCACAATGAAATATGGTGGTGTGATGTTTTGAAGCTGTTTTAATTCCAGAGGTCCAGAGGCACTAATCAAGATTGATGGCATAATGAATTCAACCAAGTGTCAGGCAATTTTGGCTTACAATCTGCTTGCCTTAGCCAGAAGGTTGGGACTTGGCCGTAGGTGAACTTTCCAACAAGACAATGACCCAAAACGTACCTCATCATCCACACAGAAATGGTTCTGTGACAACAAAATCAATGTTCTGCCATTGCCATCTCAGTCGCCGGACCTCTGGGCTGACTTCAGAAGATCCGGTAATAAGTGCAAACCCAAGAATGTGAAGGATCTTGAAAGGATCTGCACAGAGAAATGGTCCAAGGTCCCTCCGAATGTGTTCCTTAACCTTGTCAAACATTACAGGAAGAGACTCCATGCTGTTATCCCTGCCAGAGGTGGTTGCACTAAGTACTGAATATGGAAATATGCAAATAATTATGGAACTGGGAAATATCTGTGGTAAATAACTGTATGATTTTGGTTGGTTCAATTGCAACATTAATAAAGTAAAGTGCTTTTTCACATGTTGGTACTTTGAGTTTCACTATAATTATTTTGTCATTTATTTTTTCAATATTGCTTGGGTATTGCCAGTCAGGGGTACCAGGATTTAAAAGCCCATTGTAATTGATAAAAAAATGACCCCTAAGTTATCTATATATTTATTTATTTAACCAGGTAATGTGACTGAGAATAACTTCTCAATTGCAGCAATGACCTGTTAAGATCATATCATCCTGGAGTCGGGCCGGCAGTGGTCTCTTAATTTTTTCCAGATCTGTGTATTATTCATATATATAAATGACATATAAATCATATACATATCTATCTTTTGTTCATTTTGTCTATTAACAGGACATAGCATGATGGTTAATATACTTCAAAAGCTGTAATATACCTGTGAAATATACCTGTGGCAAAAGCTAAATATGTTTTAGTTTTTTGTAGTGATCAAAGAAAGGAGTAGTTTAACTTTTTAAACAATGTTTGGTAGCAATTTAGTCCTGCATGGGAGGAATATATTACAAAGAACAGAGTAAGCTAATACATCCCTAATTTAGTTAACATTATACATTGGAATGTCTGGAATTATAAAACAGTAGATAAGTAGAAAGCAAGTTGTTAAAAACATACAGTACCAAACAGTTATTGATCCTGCAATAGATGTTGGGCCTTTTCATGTACAGTATATTTATGCTTGTTTATTAGAGAGAGTGGGCTAGGTTTATGCTGGCAGAGTAGCAGGCTGGATAGAAAGCTATATTTTCTATGTACTTTCTATATTTCTAACTTTAAACAGAAACTTCTAACATGAAATTATATAAAATTAAAATAAACTAAAATATGCTAGAACAGTTTGGGAATACATTATAATTAGGGAGAAATGATCGGAATATTGTTTTATTTGACAACAGAACTACAGTCAGCTACCAAAACAATATATATTTCAGTAAAATAAATAATAATGTTGTAGCAGTTTACTACAGAACAGTATACCCTCAATCTGGGCCTGAGGATACTGCATGATCCATCCCACTCACTTTGCTCAGAGTTTTCCCCTCTCCCTTCTGGACGTAGTTCTCAAATGCCCCAAAAACCAAACGTGCTAGTACATCATTTGTGCCGAGGAGCAGTCAGTTACTGACCAGATTAGACACAGGCACATAAACATTTTATAATGTGCACTATGATTATTTATTTTAAATTGTATCTATTATTCTTAGCTATTGACTTCATGTCACCAACATTGCTGCGTTGTTGTTGTTTATTTTCGGTATTTTTGTATCTTCTATGTCTTCAATGTGTTTGGATGTTTGGTGTGGTTTTTATTGTTATTTACTATTGTCTGTGCCTATTTAATGTGGCTCCCTTGAGTGCAAAACAAATTCCCCTCAGGGCAATAAAGGTTTCATTCATTCATTCATTATAAATTCTCAAAAACGTAACTGGTCACTGGGACTTGCTTAACTTTTTCAAAGTAATTTTTGGTTATAGTGATAGAAAACAAAGTATAGAAACCATTTTACATCCCAATGGTTTTTCATTTGGTGTAAAGGAGTCAGAAAAGCAGTTCATTCCAAAAGTTTAGAAGAAAGCATTTAATGTGTTTTTTAAACAGTTTAGCACAATATCTGCAACAGCAGAAGTATGGAGAGTAATATAAATGTACTACCAGTGGTTGTATTATTAGTGGTAGTGGTTGTATTGGTGGGAAAAGTAGTAGTAGCAAGTAGATTTTTTAAGGGTGCTGTATGTAGATTGCAGAATGAGGGGGTAACAAGGAGGCCAGCCGAGGAAAAGCGGAGGGAATGGGAAGGGTCATAGCCTGGTAGGAAGTCAGAAATGGAGCTGGGTGTGAGATTATGAAGGGACATAGCCTGGTAGTGTCGTATATTTTTAAGCATTTACTTATCAATTAAATGTACAGAGTCCCGGAGTAAGTGTATAAGGAGGAATTCTCAATTTCAGTTATACAGAGAATGACGTCATAACAGGAACCTAATACTGATAAACTACTGGTCTAATAGATGGCATTAGTTTGAATTTTAACCAATAACTGCCCTTGGATTCAACATACATTCAACCGGTTTATGGCGACAGTTAGTCTGGGATCTCATGTAAATTCTTCTTTCAAGGCCCAAATGGCTGACTGCAGTATCACTTCTTAAAACTCAAGGCAAACATCAGCTCATTGTCTTTCCATTTGGCTACCGGCGGGATCCTTGCTTCAAAGGAAACCCTTTTTTCTTTATTCAAATTTCACTCTGTCGGCCTTATTCCTACCTACCCTTATTCAAATTAACACAGTCAGCCGCATTTTTCCCAGGAACATTTTACATTTCCCAGTGAACAATTACTTCATAATTACATAGAAATTTTTTTCACCAACATTAATATCATTTAGTGAGTTGATCATGTTCATTGAACTGAGGTTCTGCATTGTTTATACAGAATTCTCAATGCAACAAGCGGGATTCTCCTTTTCCTCAATATTGCTCCATTACATTGTATATTCCTTCAAAATGAATAGGTTATTGTTCTGTTAATTTACCATAACAAGGAAATACACAATATAATCCCCGCTTTATGACTAAACAGTCACATAAACCAAGGTAAATTAATTCAGTATCATAGCAGAATGTTCAAAACTTGGATAATCAAAAATAAGCAATATAAAAAACTATTCTTCTTCACGTAGGTATTATTACTTGATTTCATGTGTTGTAAGAACAGGCATTCCACAGGTACACTCAAAATCTCCAGCTTGAACCAGCTTGAAGTACTTTCCCCAACAAATTAATTTTCCGGTGTCAAAATGTGTAACCAAATGCATAAATTCTTTAAATCCAATCTCAACATTGTCCATTCATTTTCAGTCATTTCTACCCAGAATTGAACCTTGACCTTTTGAGTCAAGTGTGTTTATTACTTGTCTATAACATTATCTCTACTTTTCAGTAAATTCTCACAAACCAGAAGCAGGCCCTTATTTCCTTCCACAGCACTTGTCATTTCTATGTCCACCTGTTCTTTCCAGTCCCATCCCAAACAATTTAGTCAATTTTTTGTTTTTTAAGTGAAACTTTAGCTCCCATTACCCACATTTTGTTATCTCTGTGTCCATACACCATAGGGTTTTGTTGTCTTCATGTTCTTGCTTCTGCTTTTTCATACAGGCCTATTGATTCTTTGTTGTTTATCTGACAAGCTCACGTGTGCTTTCTGGTTTAATGTTTTTTTTCCCAGATGTTAGGGACGTTGTGGTGGAACTCAAACCTTGTGAAGGTGTCGTGTGTCATTGTGTTGAAAACATTTGGCCAACTGGTGCTTTAGGGGAGCTGGTTCAAGTGTCAGCCGTCTGAGTTTCTAGGCCAATTGATGTTCATGCATTGGGCGAAGATTGTTCGATATGATGCAACTTCTGAAAAACAAGGAAACAAAGATTCTTTTAAGTACACAATCAGTTACCGTATTCATTATAATATTCCAATCAATGACTTTGCTATTTCAATTGTTCTGAATCATCTATAGTTAGTCCTAAATTCATAAATCAATGTCCAATTTCAAAGTTAGCAGTAGTTAAATTCTCTTTAGACTAAATTTCAATGTATTGTAAAAGACATCTGCAATTGTATTCGACTCCCCTGGTGGTCAAATACCTGGCTCTCCTTCTGTACTTAATGGTTTTGCCTGGATCCTCGTCGGTGTTTTTGTTCCTGGTCCATCGCTGGTCATCAACTGCTGTTACTGGTTGTCTCCCTGCCTCCTTAGATTATTCCTTCTCTGCACTCTGTCTCGTCTCTGCACTGGAGGCGTCCTTCTGCTGGTCTCCGTCATCCTCTGGCGCTGTAATGTGTGATCTTCTGAAGTATCTCTGTGGACCAAATTGTCCCTGTCCCCTTTCCCGTGTCTTTGCTGGTTTCTAAGGCTCATGGATCGGTCAGCTTCTGGTGTGGTGGGTGGCAGTGTGTGGTGGGTGGCAGTGTATGTTCTTTCAATTATCTCTATGTGGCACAAGGTTTTCTGTCTTTCCAGATGTGATGGGTTTACATTGGTCGATCGAGAATCGGTGGCCAAGATCAAATCAACTTTATAAAAACAAAAATAAAAGCATGCACAACTGGTTAGAAATTTCTTTCCATAGAGTGCAGAAATAATTATACTAATTGTTGCTTTAGGATAGAACTTAAATAAATGACAGCTCCGGCACAAAATGAACCTAGGCGTTAATAACACATTGGTACCGAGTCAACTGTTCTCTCGGATATGTTTTAATGCTAATTGAATGTGCCCAGTTTTAGTGCAAACTGATAATTACCTTATTACACTCGTTGTGTGGGCATGGATTAAGTAAAAGTAAATCACTATTATATACCACTAACAAGGCTCAAAATAGCACCACACTTCCACGGTAGCATAATGAGGGTCCCTTCATGCAAACCGAAGCATTGAGAACTTTGTAAGTGTACAGACAGTTTATTAGAAATATAGTTTAAAAGACATCCATTCGTGTATACAGCCAGGCGCCATCTTAGGAAAAAAGACTCGACCAGTCAAACCACAATCTCTGTGCTACGTAAACTGAACTGTAAGCAAATTGTGTTTGATTTTAGTTCACATTGCCAGCTGTAAGTCTTGCTCATTGATCTGCATGAATGACCGCAAAACCTCTTGCCATGGAAGATTCCAAATCACAGTTCAGCACATTGTGTTTAGGTTTATTGCTTTTTAAGGGCCTGGGTCTACTGTTTTTGGCTTAAGGACTAACACCTTTTCAAGTTGAGGTTTATTTGGATTTTGGCAGCTCATTTTTATTTTAGATCTGGGTTTATTCTGGCACAACCTGAGTAAAGGATTTTAACCAGTTGTGCAAACTTTGTTTCATATCATCGAAGAAGAGATGAATCCGCCTGCTGTTGAGGGTTCCAGTCTAAAAAGACATCCACTGATGGACCTGAATGAGAGATGAGACTGTTGTTAGAAGCTGACTGGGACGCATGAGCTTTGGCAACCTGCAGAAGACTGGAGAAAAGGGACAGAGACAATGTGAGCTACAGAGAGACACGTCAGAAGATTGCAGTACAGCCCCAAAGGGGGGCAGGTGATCAGCAGAAGTAGACGCAGAGAATCCAGAGACGAGCGACGGCGAGACGGATTCTAGAGATGAGAGGAGATTCAAGGATTGGACCATTGGAATAATCTGAACCAGAAGATATCAAAGAGAACAACCAGGGGAGTTCAGTAGAGTTCATTGCAAAATGCATTGTACAACACACTGAAAATATATAGTTTAAAGAGAATATGATTAATTGTTTACTTAGAAATTGGACATTGGTTTATAACAAAGTAGAACTTGGGACTAGTTATAGATGGTTGAGAATAATTGTAGTGGCAAAGTCATCGATTAAAATGTTATTATGTTTTCAGCAACATGACTGTTTACTTAAAAGACTCTTGTTTTCTAGAAATTGCCTCCTGTGGATGAAATCTTCCTCAATATACATGGACAAATTGAACGTCAGTGAATTGAGAGAACGCTCTTGAATAAAATTCCCCAAAAGCACGGTTGGCATGAAAAACTACAGCGTGACTGGAAGCCTCTGATGACATGAGGTTTTTCAGCCCATCACCTGAGACTAATAACAAAGACCATTTAACAAGAAGAAGAAAACAGTTACAAGGGTTAAAGAAAGTGTGAACTATTACTGGTACAATTTTGGCCTGAAGGCTGAAGATTTGAAAAGGACAGGAGATAAATGATATGGGATTACTTGAGGACGAATGGGAAATATTGCCAGAGTGCTAGGGAAGATGATTTAGCTTCATGCTAAAAATGTAGATATTAGAAAGCATGCATTGAGGTTTTAGCCTGGTTTTTCATGATGTAATGACATATAAAGTGATTATTACATTTTGTTGACAATGATTTGCCAATGGTAAGAAAGGACTTATGTGACAATTGATTACATGATATAACAATGGACATTTAATTTTGGTTTGGTTCATGACTTATGTTTGAAATTTGTTGGTTGAATTGACCTGAGGTTTGAAGTTGGAATTTTGGTTGATTAAGGAACTTCATATTCTTTAAATATAAAATAGGCCCGGGGGGGATATGCGGGAGTGAATTACAGTAAGCAGTGCTAAATGTGCGAAATAGTTATACCATATAAAAGTCAATATTCAAATGATGTTCTAGATTAGTAAAGTGCTTTTTATCCTGAAAGCGTATTACAGCTACAATTGTCATACAGCATATTTAATGTTTTTCAGAAGAGGTGTTAACAAGCAGAAGAAAATTAGGTCATTATATTACAAATAAATAATTTCTAATCAAGCAATTGAATGTCAAATGTTTAACTTGCAGACAGGGACTGTGAGATGTGAGATGGCTGTTTAGGTGAAGGAATGGGTCTGTTTACATTAACTGGGCCTAAGGTCATTTTATTACCCTGTGACCATCAAATAGTGTTGTAAAAGATAGCCAGATGCCAACAGTGTTTGTGCAGAGGTACAGAGAATGTCTATTTGTAAGGTTTGAGTAAACAACGATTGTATTGGAGTGTGGTCTGGCATGTATCTGTTCATCTCTCTTTTTAAAATGTATACTCTGTGTCAGGTTCAGTTTCCTGCCCCCTTCAGTTCCTGTCTAGTTTTACATCCATATGTAACAAATGCAATTTTATCACTGTTGTGTTATCCTATAGAAATAGTTTTAAATCCTCTCTCTCTTCGCCAGTCTATTCTTGCCTTGTGATTTTTATTCACTTTCTAGTTTGTTTCACAGAAAATAGTAAAGGCTCCTCCCTTAGGCCAATGAAAAGCTTGTTTTCTGGTTAATTTTTCACATTTCTGAGATCTAATATAATCCTTACATAAGGGATACCTTCTGCCCAAAATGTCTACTGTTGTATCACCCATTGTGGTTCCCTTGTATGATATCAATAGTGTCAGCTTTGCTATGTGCGTGCAATTATAGTGACTTAAAGCTACATTGTGTTTTTTTTCTTAGCAAAGACCCCTTTGTTCTTTCAAAAATATGTGCTCATTCATGTGTAATTACTTCCACCAACTAATCAAAGTATTTTTGTAAGCGAAGAATCTTCAATTCAGAAAACATGCGATGGTGCCACTTGAATTGCGGCAGCCATGTTACACCTCCATCTTAAAAATACATTAGCCAAAGAGGAACATACCTGGAAATTCAAGCTCTGCCTTTCGCGCTTTTACACTAGTGGCACCTTGACGAATGCCAAGGGGAGATTACTCAGGACTGCCAGCAGATTTCAAAGCCTGTTGAACATGCAGGATCACACCTATTCTCAAGGACATGTAATTGCATCACTGGCTCAAACTTGGATAAAACAGACTCTAATTAATGTTTTTCAAATGTAATCTTGTTTTCACATGAGACACTGACAATTTATTCAATCAAAATGTGTGTACAACATATTTGTTACTGTTAATAAAACGTCAAATTCATATTTTTTGCTATCACATGCTCTTATTGTTTCTTTACACACAATACAATTGCATTTGGGTACAATTCACTGGCTATATAATGAATTAACAATGATTATTGCAATTAATTAAAACGAGCGCTATTGTTTGAAAGAAAAAAATAATATCAAAGTTTATCGTGTTACTGGCTAAATACCTGGATGGGCTAGAATGGTATTCAGTTTCTTGTCATATATAATTTCACCACTAGATGGGAACAATTCTTACACAATGCAGCTTTAATATTTCCTAGTCTGTGTGGACTATTTAAAATGGCTTCCTTATTCCAAAATGTCATTAAATCATGCATGTTGTGCCTATATGTAAAGTTATTATTTATCTGTGCTATGCCCTTTATGTATGTAAATTCACCACCCACCGATTGCAGGAACAACAATGTCTTACTTTTTTTTAACTACAATTAAAATGTTCATAACTAGCGTCTGTTTTGTTCGGTTAGATTGATTATCAAAAACCCGATCAAGTCACAAACTTTAAATATAAATACATAACTTGAGAGCGAATTTCAACTCTCACATCTTAAATCACACTCTGAAAATATCTAAGGGAAAATCTCTTATCAATATTTATCTACCCTACCAACAGCACAAGCGATCAGTGAAATCTAGAGTTATTGATCAACTGTACTTAAATAAAAACAGAGACGTATAGGGTATTCTAGTGTAGTGGTCTATCCTTAGACCTGAACTGTATACTTTTAACTTAAAATGAATTATCACCAGCAACCCATTTGTCAATTTAAGCAGTGGTTTGTAACCTTAATAAAGCAACAGTAATGAACAGAAAGCGTTTTACAACACTCTCACTGGCAAACAGTAGCCTGGAAAAATCCAGACCCAAATCCGGTGGAGATATGGGTCTGGGATCTAGTAATGAAAATGACCCAGTTCGAGGGGCGGCACCAAGTATGCATTTGAAAATCTCACTGTACGCAATTGGATATAACTACGACCTATCACCAGTGGTTTTTCGCTAAGAACCTATGGCGGAGCTAACTAGTAGATTAAACTCTTGCAAAAACAGCAAAAACGTCCTTCCTAAAAAGGAACAATTCGAGCACCGTCTTCTGTCCTCTTTTAGACAAAAAGCCAAGTCTAACTCGTTAATTGTAGTGGCCAAAGCCGTTTTAAACAACTGGTGTTATTGCGATCTTACAATGTTTACTAATGACTTCGAGGTCGCAGCGCTGTCGTCATCTGTTTAACACGCTTCTGGCACGCCTATATCAGATACACCGATGTGATTGGTGCAGCTCGGATACAAGAGCATAGTTAATGAGCAGAATTACTCGGTGCCAGAGTAACTTGCTGAGCAAATTCAAACTGTGCTCTCGCGAGAACTCTGGATTTCCAGGGTAGGCAAACAGTATTGTTTAAACACTTTAATGTAAGGAATGCAGTTCACATAATAAATCACACAGCCAGTAGTTTGAACTGTTCCAATGCTTTTGAAAGAATGCTCTAATTGTTGAAATGACCAGGGACGGCTACCGAATCGTAATGATTTCCTCTAAGTGGGCTTGACAGAGCGTCTGTTTGCTCAACTGCCCAATTACAAGTATTCTACCATTTTAGATTTTGGCAACCAAGCATTCATTCATTAATTACGCTCCCAATTCAACTTTCTTAGTATCAGTATCTATTGCACTGAACTAACTACGTTGCTAATTTAAAAACTAACTTTCTGTCTAAATTCTATGGAATCTGATCTGTATGCTAATTTCAGTAAATGTTGTCTTGACTTTTTAAGTCTTTTACTCATAATATTCTTATGTGAATGTTATGAATGTTTTCCCCTGTTCTTTGTACTCTTAAATGTGGGTATCCAAGTAAGAAATTATTTTTTCAAATTTCAATGACTCCAAAATTAATAATCAGTTAAAACTATGTATGCTTACTTTAAGATTGGAATGGTATCCACCTAAATCGCTGAGTATGTATTTATGTATAGAGATTGCTAATGCGTCGTCATCATGAAGTATTCCAGTGGTGAACGCAAAGCATTTTGGGAATCCGCGGCACAAATGCACCCATGCTAACTATCTTTTATTTAACAGGCTCATGCGCCAGTAGCTTCAACAGTGTTTTACTAGAAAGCACATTTAGTAAGAGCAATAAACAAGTCAAAGTTTTCACAATTTACCATTTAACTTATTCATGATGTGTTTGTCTTAGTGAGTTAAGTTGTTTTTTTATTCTGACTGCATGCAGATAGATGAGAGAGAACGAGGAGTGTGGTGCTTCAAACATTAACATACTTTTTAACGGACAACAGTTTTCTTCCCCAGTTTTGCAATCTCCAGGTCCTGGACCCATCCATCTGTAAAGAAGACCTGGGCCTGCTGCAGCGACTTGAAGTTACTGAAAACTTTGTGTGTGTATGCACTAACACCTAATATCATGTTGTTGTATATATATGGGTGCTGGAAGTTGGGCAACAGGTTGACATCCCTTGACCAGTCGCTATGCTTGTAAGGATCCAGTCCTTTTGATTCCCTTTATTTTCTCTTCATATCTTGTCTTTTTAGGATTAGGATTTAGTTTTAGGCTGTATGGTCCGACAATGTTTTCTTTAGCCCTCTGCATTTTGTATGATTGTATTCTGTTTTTCACGCTAAGTTTTAATGCCAGAACACTAGCCTGCTATGCCAGCCCATGTAAACTGGCCAAACATACCCATAATTCTTTGTGTTCTGATGACGTTGCCGCCCACTTGGTCACATGTCTTAGCGATCTCTATACAATAAAGTCTATGTTTCCTTTTTATAACCGACTGACAGACGGCCGTCTGGTTTGTTTCTCCGGATACTATTCTAAATATCAACAATCCCCATTCACCACCATACAACACACAATAGCATCTAATTAATCGCGATGTAATTAACACACCCTCGCAAATTTGTGTGGCTATATCCAATATCATAGGGATTTTTACTTTTCTCTCATTATTTACACTCTAGAGCCTACCCATGCTGACCACTAATAAATCACACACGTTCCATTTAATTTCTATTAGCCAGGGTGTAACATGGGATTTTTACTTATGCAATTCATATACAAAACGTTAGTACGGGATAACGTCCCAGCATGCATTTGTTTACGCTTGGGCAGTTGCTCCAAACACATCTCTGTCTCAATATATAATTAAGATTTCTTGGTCGGAAAACTCACGCATTGTTGCCGTCGGTGAGTATAGAACGCAGTTCCATAGACCATTTTCATATGCTATGGGGAGTCATCTCACCGAAATCAGAGCGCTTGCTGGTTATTTTGTGGAACTGCGCTCGGCCTCTCTGTTCAATTCCAGGAAGGCTAAAAAAGTGTTTTGTACCGTCCCTTGCAGTGGTCGCCAAATTATGTTGTATATCTTAAGCATTTACACATCAAATAAATGTACAGAGTCCCTGAGTATGTGTATAAGGAGCAAAGACTTTAATGTTAGAAATCACCAGTAAAGCCGTTTCTGCAGAAAGAACTGGCGATCAGGAATTCTCAATTTCAGTCATACAGAGAATGACGTCATAACAGGAAATTAATACTGATAAACTACTGGCCTAATAGATTGCATTAGTTAGAATTTTAACCAATAACTGCCCTTGGATTTAACATACATTCAACCGGTTTATGGCGACAGTTAGTCTGGGATCTCATGTAAATTCTTCTTTCAAGGCCCAAATGGCTGACTGCAGTATCACTTCTTAAAATTCAAGGCAAACATCAGCTCATTGTCTTTCCATTTGTCTACCGGTGGGAGCCTTGCTTTAAAGGAAACCCTGTATTCTTTATTCAAATTTGACTCTGTCGGCCGCATTCCTACCTACTGTACCCTTATTCAAATTAACACCGTCAGCCACATTTTTACCAGGAACATCTTATATTTCACAGTGAACAAGTTCTTCATAATTAAGTAGCATCATTTTCCACCATCTCAGAATAACTGGTCTCACTAAGTTATTTTCACAGGCTCTGTGGCTTTTCAAAAGACTCTAAACATATAGGGTAACATTATAGAAACATCACAAGCACTTTCAGACATTTAATATCATTTAGTAAGTTGATCATGTTCATTGAACAGAGGTTCGACATTGTTTATACAGAATTCTCAATGCAATGAGCAGGATAGTCCTTTTCTTCATTATTGCTCCATTATATTGTATATTTCTTCAAAATGTATTGGTTATTGTTCTGTTAATTTACCATAACAAGGAAATCCACAATAGTACGAGGTCAGAAATGTAGCTGGGTTTAAAATTATGAAGGGACATAGCCTGGTAGGAGGTCAGAAATGTAGCTGGGTGTGATATTATGAAGGGATATAGCCTGGTATGATGTCAGAGATGTACCTGGGTGTGAGATTAAGAAGTGCTTTGTAGGTGAGGAGGGGGGTCTTACATGCAATACGGTAGTGCACAGGGAGACAGTGTGAATAGATGAGGATAGGTGAAATGTGTTCAGATGAAGGTTCTTGTGCTTTGTAGCGATACCATTTAAAAGAGAGTTGCAATGGTGTGCATGGATTAGGGTTTCAGTGCTGGAAACTGACAAAGACGGTCTGAGCCTGGAGATGTTGTGGAGGTGGAAGAATGAAGTCTAAGTAATTGTTTTAATGTGGGATTTGAATGAAGGGGAATTGTCCAGAATGAGACTTTTGACTTGAGTTGACAGTGGGACCCGAATCTTGTCTATTGAGAGGTAAAAATTGTTTTGAAAGGGTGGATTTGGAACCAATGAGCAGGACTTCTGTCTTGTTACCATTAAGTTTATGCTCATCCAGTTTTGATTGCCTTCAAGGCAATTGATGAGTGAGGTGGGAGGGAGGAGAAATGGAGGTTTAGTGGACAGGTAGAGCTGAGTGTAGTTAGCATAGCAGTGGTGTATTTTCTGGTTTTGTATGATCTTGCCCAGGGGTAGAAGGGGTAAAAGGTGTATGATGAAGAGGAGAGGATCAAGCACTGACCTCTGGGGAACACCCTGTGACACAGTCACCTAAGCTGATCTATGGTGTTTAACTGTTGGCAATACGCAAGTTGGAGGAAAACCAAGACACCCCCTGTGATACCAATCCTGGCCAGACGTTCAATGAGGAGGGGATGTGAGATGGTATCATTGGCAGCACTCAGGTCAAGTAGTATGAGGATGGACTTTTAGGCTGGAGTCAGCTGCACTGTAAATGTTCATATAGGTTATTGTAGTTGTTCTGTGATCAGGTTCTCATTAGCCAAGGAGTCTGAATGGCAGGAAGTATAGGCAGGTCCCTGCATGGTGGTAGTGTAGGACAGGATGTAGACTGGAGTACTAGGAATATTACATAGATGCTGATGGATGTCTTGGAATTTTGTATGAAAGAATTTCAGAAAGATTTTGCTGAGTTCAGGTAAGTGGTCTGAAGGGAAGTTGTCAAGAGGCTGAAGTAAGTGGTTTACTGTGGATAATAGGAGCTTAGAATAGTTTTTCCTTGGGTTTATAATGTTAGAGTAGGATGATGTTCTGGCAATAGAAAGGGCATTTTATATTCCAACAGCTAATCTTTGCCTGTGCATGAGATACAAGGCCTGTCCTCTTATACAGGTGCTTGAAGATTTCAAATGAAGGAGCTCAGGGGTGTACCAAGGAGCAGTGTGGGTGTACCAAGGA
>JACXGM010024661.1:0-15639 GCA_016801145.1 Umbra pygmaea
ATATACTGAGAGGATGATGTGGGTATGATTCTAGTTCCAGAGGGATGATATACTGAGAGGATGATGTGAGTATGATTCTAGTTCCAGAGGGATGATATACTGAGAGGATGATGTGGGTATGATTCTAGTTCCAGAGGGATGATATACTGAGAGGATGATGTGAGTATGATTCTAGTTCCAGAGGGATGATCTTCTGGGTTTGTGGTATGGAATGCCAGGCTCATCTGTTATGTCAAATACTATGTTTCCAACGTCTCCTGGGCGTAGTTAGGAGTTACTCAGGATGGGATGGGAGACATTCTACACATAGAGAGTGGCACACAGACACACACAATGGAAGGCAAAAACACACACACACGCACACACGCACACACACACACACACACACAAACACAGACACACACACACACACACACACACACAAACACACACACACAAACACAGACACACAAACACAGACACACACACACACGGACAGCTGAAACAAACACAATAGCTGGTGACTGAGGTTGGTGTCCCAGCTGTTTCATACTAGTTCTAAATAGGCATAAAGCAGCCATATCATATAGAGAAACCATGCATGAGTAAAAACTATTTGGCAAAGCACCATGCAAAGTTACAAGGATACACACACCCATAGACACATGCAACACCCATAGATACACGCAACACCCATAGACACACACATGCAGTCTATTAGAAAAAGGATGCCAGCCCAAGAGAAAAAAAACATAAGGAGGAATGTTGCTTTTTAGCCACAGATGGTTCTGTTTTAACCCCCTTCACATTTTAAAGTATATCACAGAGCCTCCTCTCCCCCCCCCACCTCTCTCCCTCTCTTTATATCTTCTCTGCTCTGTCAGGTTCAGGTTGCCATCAGTTCATCTACCCCCCCCGCACACACACAGACACACAAATGCCCCTTGAGACCCCACCCCCATGTTTACATTCCCCTTGCCATATTTGGGCAGCTCAAGGTTTTCCGTGTGTGGTGTGCGTTCGTCGTTCTTCGGGTCTCTCTGGATGCTGGCTGTAAAGTTCTTTGCTTCATCCTTCCACCGTTGATTATAGAACAGCTACCTTTTTACAGAAGTACCGAGTGAGATGGAGAAGGTGATGGAAGTGGACCTGGACAGACAAGACTCGGCAGACAGGATAAGCAGGGTCGGTATGAAAGTCAGACTGACATTTAGTACGACAGAACCGAAAAAGGGCGAGTGAAGATAGAGAGAGAAACGGACAGAGTAAGTGAGAGAGAAACAGAGAGAACATTAGAGAGAGAGCATAGGGGTACCCTGGGGGGCAGTTAGCACCTCTAGAAAAGAGAGAAAGAATGTTAACTCTGCTAGTCGTCCTTTAGCTGCCGGAGAGACGACACAGACAACAGGAGAGAAACTACACACAACCTGGTCCAACTGGTATCAACCTTCTCTCTCTCTTTAGTTGTTTCAGTCTCCTTCTCACATTTTCTGAGAGGAAAATCTCTTTCATTATGTTTTCAATTTTTGCCTCCTGGGTTGTAATTTTACTTTTATTCACATTCTAAAGGACTTGTGGAATGAGGCGTTCCTCGCACGTCGTTTCCAGATGCGGTGATGATACACTTGTTCGTTTGGTCTTTATGTTGTTGTGTTATGCTGTCGTTTTCACTGTTGGTGTAAGCAAATGAAAGAAGATGTTTATAGTTTGTGTGGAGCAGCTTGTTCAGAATGGTTGCTAGTGTTAAGAGAGAGAAGAGATGTTTGTAGTGTTAAGAGAGAGAAGAGATGTTTGTAGTGTTAAGAGAGAGATGTTTGTAGTGTTAAGAGAGAGAAGAGATGTTTGTAGTGTTAAGAGAGAGAAGATGTTTGTACCCTGGCGTGTGTTTGTATTTGTGTGTGAGTGTTTAAGGTGATGGGGGTTTTCTGTTAGACCAGCTGGGTGGTTTTACCATGCATGTCTGGTATTTGAGATCTCGCTGGACTGAGGAGGCTACATGTATTGTTTGTGTATGTGTGTGTGAATGTGTGGAGGTGTGTATGTAGGTACAGATTTGTGTGCACCTGTGGTGTTTTTAGATGCTGGTTTGTGTATATGTTTGCGTTGTACATTTGTTATGATGTTTTTTAGTCTGTTATGAGCTTTCTGTTTGTTTTAGGTTAAGATTTTATACAGGTAGCTATATGCATTTCCAATTGGTTTATTTCAAAAAGTGTTTGAACAAGCAACACTTGCTTATTCCATTGAATCCTGACATTTGAGTAATTGTTAGTTTATTTTGACCCCTCACTTTCTCGTCTTTTTGTGTGTTTGTATCTTCCGAATTCCCGTACATTTTCTAATCTGTAAACTGTCATTGTGTGTTTGAGTGCTTCGCTGTGCTACACTGTAGACGGTGGGATGTTGTTTGGGATACCTGCATGTTGTTTGGCATGCCTGCAAGGAAGACTATTTGTTATCTGTGGTAGCCCAGGTAAAGGAACTGTTATGTCCAGGGATACACACAGAGCATCACATAGCCCATAAAAAGACACCACTATTATCTAGATGTCTGGTCTGGAGAAAAGGAATAAACATTATGTGTGTGTTTCTGCTTGCAACAGACCTCAGTGTCTTTCTGAGGATGACTAAGAAACGAGGATGAGGGCGGTTAAGCTGGTCATATTGTGTGTCTGAGTGTCTCAGGTCTTCTTGTTATGGCTAACTGTTTTTCTCATTTTATCAGTTCTTCCTCCTAGCCCTGTTCCTCTCAATGCCAGACTCTACACCAGTGTGAGGAAGAGGAGTAGGGACGAAGGAGGAGCTCTGTTTGGTCCTATCCCCTGTGACCTCAACCTCTCAGCCAGCAGTGACTCAGGTTTCTTTATCACCTCCCAGTGGAACGGGGTGAGCCCCAGGCCAGGGCCCAGCCAGGAGGAAGGTACCCAGCTTAGGAGAGTTCTCTCTGGGGTTGGTCCGGAGCCAGATCTGCCTCCTCAGAAGGACATGATTGAGCTCCCAGGCTCCAGTAATGGAGAGGGCAAGGTGGAGGGGGAGGAGGCTGGGTTACGACAACCAACCAAAAGGCAGTCCTCACCCATTGAGAGGGAGACAGACATTCTGGATGATGATGTTAGCCACTGGGCTAGCCCCGCCTCAGACAGGCCCAGCTTGGCTAGCATTGGCTCGTTTCTGCCTGTAGTCAAGCAACTGATGCAGAGCGGAAATGGATGCTCCACCCCCTCCACCCACACCACCAAAACACACACATACCCACACCTAGATGGTGAGGAGCCAGCTGACAGGCGGCAGGTCAGCCCTGTTGATACACATCCTCTGATTGGTCCAGATGCCAGGACACTTCCAGACATGCCCAGTTCGGGAAGAAGCATCAGCGAGGCAGTGCAGAAAGGAGGAGTGGGGAATGTGGAGCCATCCGGGCTGAAGGACAGTGACAAACAGACTACACACAACACACACACTCTGTGTGCCTCAGGGGAGATGGTTGAACAGGAGGAACTCGCCTGGTTGGCAACAGACATGGATGAATCCATCGAGCAACTGAACCAGCTTATTTTAGACCTGGACCCTAGCTTTATACCTGTCCCCACCCGACACACCCCTCACCCCAGGTCCTGCTCCCTCTACACCAATGGCGTCAGGCACACAGTGACCCACACCAACAGCAGCCAATCAGGTGAAAACAAATATACCATTCCTTATTATCATTCCTTGTTTAAATAACATCACATTAAAGAGCCAGGATTTACTTCAAATTCAACACATGCTTGTTTAGACTGTTTCACAGATCTTAATCCACTTATTACTATTGTTATAGATTATATATTTTTTAAATATTTGCTTTGAATTTGGGGCAACAAAATCAGATACAAGTGAGTTTGAATTTCGCTGTGGTACCGGCTTTCTCTGTATTTTTCTGTTATTGAAAAATTGTCCAGGTCCATATTTAATAGAACCTTTTGCGTCCCCTAGTTTCGCTTCTCTTGGGCAATGGCTACGTTCAAAACAGGAAACAATCATGAATGTGTGCTAGAAATTACAAACTTTTACAAACAGTTGCCATCAAATAATAACTTTAATATTAGTTATATTTTCCAACACAAACGTTCATCATCATGACACGGTAGCAATCTTGTGCCTCACTATAGTAATTACACGATTCCCGAAATATGAGTGCTCGCTACCACAAATGGTCCTGTTAGCTGTCGATAGCTTAGCTTACCTACTAAGGGCCGTGGGCCACTATCTAGTGGGACACTATCAACAAATAACTCATGTCTTGCATAGAGAAAATGTTTTTCTATAGTACCTAGCTAATAGCTACTAACGCAACCATAAATCAGTGTAAATATTGTTGACACTTGAGTAAATTGTAATTACAGATGTTTTTATTGCACGTATTCATTACCGCATCATACGATATGGGATGCTATTCGTGGTTTCGCAAATTAACCAGAAAACATAAAACATTAAATTATATATAAATGGATGGCTATAGCTACTGTATTTTTAATGCTTCTTCGACAATATGCTTCATAAGAAAATAGATTTTTGGCTATTCTGAGCCTTTGTGCATATTGTAATCAACATTGTAATCATTGTTGGCACTTTTCCAACTTTATGAGCATAACATGAGAAGGAGAGCTAGAGTTACAATGGCGAGTAGTGGTGATGAATCATCATGGGAAAATCCTCTGCTTCATCTACAGACAAAACAAGACTTATATTGCTAAACGTCAGTTTTGCCTGTTATTATTTTTTATCTCAGACATGTATAGAAAATGATTAAGATAACATTTTGTGAAACAACATTTTGTATACATACAACTGATTTGCTCATATGGACAGTAAAACATTATGCTATTGGGCAATGGATGCACAAACTGTATTTTACAAAAATAGTTTTCTAAACTTTCTTTGGTTGCGAGCTTCACAATGTTACTTTGTCCATTTACAGTAGTAGTTCAGTTAAAGATGCAGTTGTGGAATCAAAACAACTTTGACTCCTCACTGTAACTCAAGCGGCCTTTACCAGCAGAATCTGATCAGGCAAAATAAATTACAAGAGCGATAGATGTGTTTATTTGTGGATATATGCCCATATAAGCAAAGAATACAGGCAATAATAATTATACAGTGAATCAGAAATAAAATAATTAACAAAATAAGACACTAACAATAATAATACATACAGTGGCTTGCGAAAGTATTCAGCCCCCTTGAACAATTCGACGTTTTGCCACATTTCAGGTTTCAAACATAAAGATATGAAACTGTCATTTTTTGTGAAGAATCAACAACAAGTGGGACACAATCATGAAGTGGAACGAAATTTATTGGATATTTCAAACTTTTTTATATTTTTATATTTCAAATAAAAAACTGACGAATTGGACGAGCAAAATTATTCAGCCCCTTTACTTTCAGTGCAGCAAACTCTTTCCAGAAGTTCAGTGAGGATCTCTGAATGATCCAATGTTGACCTAAATGACTAATGATGATAAATAGAATCCACCTGTGTGTAATCAAGTCTCCAAATAAATGCACCTGCTCTGTGATAGTCTCAGAGGTCCGTTGAAAGCGCAGAGAGCATCATGAAGAACAAGGAACACACCAGGCAGGTCCGAGATACTGTTGTGGAGAAGTTTAAAGCAGGATTTGGATACAAAAAGATTTCCCAAGCTTTAAACATTCCAAGGAGCACTGTGCAAGTGATTATATTGAAATGGAAGGAGTATCAAACCACTGCAAATCTACCAAGACCTGGTCGTCCCTCTAAACGTTCAGCTCATACAAGGAGAAGACTGATCAGAGATGCAGCCAAGAGCCCCATGATCACTCTTGATGAACTGCAGAGATCTACAGCTGAGGTGGGCAAGTCTGTCCATAGGACAACAATCAGTCGTATACTGCACAAATCTGGCCTTTATAGAAGAGTAGCAAGAAGAAAGCCATTTCTAAAAGATATCCATAAAAATTGTAGTTTAAAGTTTGCCACAAGCCACCTGGGAGACAAACCAAACATGTGGAAGAAGGTGCTCTGGTCAGATGAAACTAAAATGGAACTTTTTGGCAACAATGCAAAACGTTACGTTTGGTGTAAAAGCAACACAGCTCATCACCCTGAACACACCATTCCCACTGTCAAACATGGTGGTGGCAGCATCATGGTTTGGGCCTGCTTCTCTTCAGCAGGGACAGGGAAGATGGCTAAAATTGATGGGAAGATGGATGGAGCCAAATACAGGACCATTCTGGAAGAAAACCTGATGGAGTCTGCAAAAGCCCTGAGACTGGGACGAAGATTTGTCTTCCAAAAAGACAATGATCCAAAACATAAAGCAAAATCTACAATGGAATGCTTCACAAATAAACATATACAGGTCTTAGAATGGCCAAGTCAAAGTCCAGACCTGAATCCAATCGAGAATCTGTGGAAAGAACTGAAAACTGCTGTTCACATACGCTCTCCATCCAACCTCACTGAGCTAGAGCTGTTTTGAAAGGAGGAATGGGCAAAACATTCAATCTCTCGATGTGCAAAACTGATAGAGACATACCCCAAGCGACTTACAGCTTTAATCGCAGCAAAAGGTGGCGCTACAAAGTATTAACTTAAGGGGGCTGAATAATTTTGCACGCCCGTTTTTTCAGTTCTTTATTTGTTAAAAAAGTTTGAAATATCCAATAAATTTCATTCCACTTCAGGATTGTGTCCCACTTGTTGTTGATTCTTCACAAAAAATTACAGTTTCATATCTTTATGTTTGAAGCCTGAAATGTGGCAAAAGGTCGAAAAGTTCAAGGGGGCCGAATACTTTCGCAAGGCACTGTAATAATCTGGACATTGTACACAAAATTAAATAAATAACATATCAGAAATTTACATTATGGGCGCTAACAATTTATGGGCGCTAAGGACAGTCAGCTGCAAGGTCTACAGTTTCTGTGTTTTCTCTTAAGAGAATGCACATTTTCTCTTCATCAGGTATTTAAAAATTTCAAAACACCTAGAAATTCTTCCCTTAAATTTCCAGAAATATATAGGACTTTATTGAATTATATTTAGTGCAGTAAAGTAGGAAGTTCTGTTTGTTTTCCACCTCACTTCCACAGTGTTTTACAGAATCATTCTTCCCTGGCAATCCATGTTTTTTGTGCTGTCCAGTTTCGATAGCCAGACTTTGATCACTGAGTCTGTACATTGTTACAATCTTCCTTTTTTTAATTCCTTGATTCTTACAAGGGGTTGTGCTATCTTGATTTTTCTCATTAGAATTTGGTAACTTTGACATTTTTTATTACATTTAATTTAATTTTGCCAATAAATAGTGTATGTATTTTGGATAGAGGTTTTGATTTGTTTGAGTGTTGTTACTGATGGTGTGGTGGTTGGATGTACTGATGGTTCTGGGCAATGTTGCCTCTTGTAATATAGGATCTTATATTAAATTAATCTTAGATTTTTATTTACTGTTAGTTCATTTGTTACATTCCAGTACTCATCCCATCTTGTACTAATATTAGTCCTTTTAATGTCTTGATTCCAATACTGAATTTCTTTGTTTCAATAGGGCTCCTGCAAGATTTTATATATTGTATTTTACCTATAATATTACCTCATTTTCAGACACGACAACAATACTATGAATTCTAATATCTAGACCAAAGTGATATGTCATTTTTTTTTAATATAACCTTTTATTTACATGTATTTAAACACTTCATCAGACAGCCCAAATTTCGTTTTTAGTTCTGAAAAATAAATAATTGATTGTCCCACCAACAGATAATTTAGAAATTCAATGCCTTTCCTTTTCCATGTGGGCCAATTTATGGGGTAAGTTCTGAAAAGTTTTCCAAGGATTCTTCCAATGTGGTATATTTTTAGGAAGATTTATTGGTTCTTGTACAATTGGTTTTCCATGTTAATATTCAGTTTTTAACAATAAAATTATTAATTTATTTTTTATCTTCTGATACTAGACAGAAACATGTTTTGGGTATATTAATTAATGTTTTCAACCTGTACTCATTGTTCCTCCTATATTTAGCAATATGAAGAACAGTAAATAGAAACATTGGGTATCAAGGTGATACAATTCTAAGTCTGGTAAATTAAAACTCTTCCTTCAGGCTTCAGAAAATGTAACACTTTTCATTCAATTCTATGAGTTTATATTCTCAAATAAAGTCTGTCATTACCAAATACGCTTTTTTTTTAATGTCTTTGGTGGGGTACTTAGTATTAATGTTTATAGGAAGATTTAGCCATTTTGTTAGATCTGCTTTCATGTTATTAGGTAATGGGATATAATTATCCTTATACTGCATATTTGTTGTTAATTGTTGCAAATAAAATAGCCTAAATATTTTTTTTTCCATAGTCCACTTAAACTGATGTAACACATGTGTTATTGTAACAAGGATGCCTAATGAAGCTGAAGTAAAACAGTGGTGGAAAATAGCACGTATTTGAAATTGTCATATTAATAAGACTTACTGAAAACAACACACTTACACCCAGAGGCGTCATGCCTATTGAAACTCTGCCCCCTCAGATTTTTTAGCCAAGTGGACTTTCATTTTAATATCAGTATTTGTGGGCACCTGTTTCCGTGTGTTGTGCACAATGTGCACCCTTAAAATAGGTGCATGACACTTCTGCTTACCCCACAAACAGGCAGCATACATCCAGTGCAGCAACACAGAAACATTGACTGACATCCTAGTGTTGGTCTGGCAGGCTTATATAGTCTGCTAATGATTCTTAATCAGTACAACTGACAGCATCTGTGTCTTAATCAGCCACCCTGCTCAACACAAACCATCTAGGTCTTTGAGTGGTGGGAGGGTTCTTATGATGGTGGGTAGTGTGGCTCTGAGGGATAGGTTGCTGAAGTTGGAAGAATTAAATGGGGGTAAGGTGAAGTGTATGGTGCCTGGGAGTGCAGTGAATGTGAGAGGGGTGATCACGGGTGTTCTGGGGGATTGAAAGAGGTGGTGTCGGGAGGGTTTGTGTTGGACGTGAGACAGATGGGCAGTAGGGCACTGGGGTTAGAGTAGGTGAGTCCCAAAGTGTTGTTGGAGTTTGGAGGGCCATTGCCGAGTAGGGTGCACTTAGGGTTTCTTAGCTTTTTGTGAGGGAACATGTGCCGTCTCCACTGAGGTGTTTTAATTGTCAGCGTATGAGGCATGTGGTGGCTGTGTGTAGAGGGCAGGGTAGGTTTGGTTGGTGTGGGGGTGCGCATGAGTATGGTAAGTGTGGGGTAGGGGACAAGGTGAGGTGCTAAACTTTGTGGTGGGGAGCACAGTGCTGCGTTTGGAGGGTGTGTGGTTTAGAAGAGGGCGGCGGAAGCACAGAGGGTTAAGGTGCTGGATAAGGTCACGTATGTGGAAGCAGTGCGGAGAGTAGGGGGACTAGGGGTAGGTGTGCAGGTGGAGAAGGAGCGGGTTATGGGCCTGGTGTTGGAGGACGGTGTGGGTGTTCAGTGTGGTGTTGTCTGAGACGTGTAAGCATGAGTGTGTGGTTGGTAAGGATTCGTTGGTGGTGGGCAGGGTTGGGTTTTTGGCGTTTCTGTGTAGTGTGGTGAATGTTTGAGGTCAGGTTAAGGGAAGGAATGCTAGGATTGATGTTGTGGTGGGTGCTGCTAGGGAGTTTATTGGTATTACTGACGTCACAGGGAGATGGTTCATGAGCTGATGATAAGGGAATGGGGAGGGTAGGTAGTGGGGTGAGGGGGGTAGTGGGCTGTATTTTAATTTCTAGGGTGGTGGGGTGTGGTGGGTGGTGTTGAATTGGGTGGGCCTAGACCTGCCTCACACTCCAGAACAGTTGGTGGCGGTGTATGCACCTTAACTTGGTTTCGATTTGCCATTAACCCACAGAAGAAGAAGAAGAACACAGAAACCCTCTTTTACTTCAGGGTGGCAGACACACTCCACCCAGTCCCTACAGCCAGTACCTCATTACCCATGTTAATTTTACATCTTGAATGTTTTGAATATTCCTGTAATATTATAACAATGGAGGCAATGAACTTTCAATGTTAGTCAGGTATATACAGTTGCAATCAAAAATGTTCAACCCCCATTGCAAATCAGATTTATTGTCAAAATGTACAGACCCAAGAATATTACTGAACTGGAGGCCATTGCTCATGATGAATGGACTGAGATTCCTCAGGAATGCTGCAATAAGATGTCTGGTGTCTGGCTATGCATCTCGTTTACAGCAGGTCATGACAGCAAAAGGGTGCTCTAATAAGTACTATAGATGCATGCCATGAAGGGATTGTATAATTTTGAGACAGAGAAGTCATTATCAGTTGCATTTGCTGTTGAATTTGGGGAAAACACATGAAGAAGTTGTCGTGTTGAGCTATTTTAATTGCTTTTGTTTGATTTGTTCATTGCAAACAACTGACAGTCTGTACATTTTGACAATAAACCTGATTTGCAATGGGGGTTGAATAATTTTGATTGCAACTATATGTAGGGATTCTTTTGACTACTGCTCCAATGTGGGGACAGATAGCTGAGCTCCCCAGCTGTACTTGCATGGGCAGAATGAATTCAAAAGTATATTTTAATCCAACAATTCATTGATTTGGTTGACCAAACATACTGTAACTGCTTTTAGAAGTGAAACATGAAAGCATTCCATGCTGCTTTTATTTCATTTTTATTCTCCATTTGAAGGGAAAATGTAAAAAATTGTTTTTTTTAAGAGCACTGGGAAGGATTCACACCCACACTGCAGTAGCACATGTGCACCGAGGCAGCACCAGGCCACAGTCTCCCAGGCTACTTCTTTGGACAAAGCGTCCCTGTATTTGGACTTGCTTCTATGAAGCTGTGTGAATATATTTTCAGCAGTAGCAACAATAACCACCATTCAGTTCCTCCACTCAATTCGTGAACATGGGGGTGTTAATCAACCTCTGTTCAAATGTGTTCTGTGTGAGGAGAAAGATAGCAAACCTCATGTCCTTTGGTCAAATGAGGTGAGTGCATGGCCTTGAGTTTATGCTTTTTCAATAGCCCGTTATAGCACCACCTTCCAAACAATCAGTGCAATTATGTAAATTCTGTATCTCTTTGGCGTGTTATTTCACCAACGTTTCTTCAAAGAAAGGCCAGCAGTGTCTGAGAAACTGCTTGTTATTTCATCATGGGAGACAATGAAGCAATTTAGAGCTTAGCTGCAGTTAGAAGGATTAGGTTTGATTTAGGTAACATTACTTTATTACTCCTGAAACAAACATGCTCTATCCACCTTACTGCAGTAGTAGCTGTGATAGGTGTATGTCTGTAGGAGATGTTTTATGGTAGTAGATTGTGTCAGCTCTATGGAATGCTTTTGAAGTGTGGATATTCAGTTAGACATTTGTATGCATCCCTCTTCTTGTGCAATCTAAAACAAAGCCCTACTACAATACATGGATCAGACAATGGATCAGATAATACTGCCTGAGACAGAGGAACAAGACATAATTTAGAAAGAAAAGTACTGTGTTCCAGTTTTCTTTTATTGACTTACCTCTGAAATAATGACTTCAGGCTGTGTTTTTCATTTATTTATTTATTATTTAAGTTCCACATTTTTCTGCATTTGGCCAGTTGATTCACTGTTTATTCAATTCTTCTTCAGATTTCTCAACTAAAATCTAAAAGTAGCTATAACAATGTCCCAAAGTTTAATCACAAGCTTATACATATATTTTATTTATTTATTCGATTGGAAAAATCAACCCGTTCAATCTTAGTCACACAAAAATTTCTGGCAAACCCTGGCCATTGCAGGTAGCTTTGTTACGGCTCATTGGCTTGTCCCTTACTTAGCAGCACTTCAAAGCTTGCTGTCATGGAGATATGAATCTGGCTGCCATGGTGACATGAATCATTGTGAGTAACGGGGTGAGATAGTTGGGGTGTTTGAAACGGTGTCTGGAATTTCCATGTTGCTGTTTGATAATGATTAGTCTCTTAGATAGATATGGAAACAAACTCTTTTTGGGTTAGCTTCACAAATATTTCATGATTTTCCTATTCCATCTGGCTAGACCTGGCACTAACTGTTCAGGGACATGGCCTACTCACCCCATTTCAGGGTTGCTTATTTGAAATTCAAGGGGCTTTTTTGCCATAGCGAGTGAAAAATAAGAAAGATATAAGAAAAATAGTAAAGTAAAAAATATATACAATCATGACAAATGTTATATCATTAGCTGTGTTTTGACAATTACAATTACAAGTATAAATGACAAAAGAAAGAAAGAGGATAGTTTAAAATATTTTTGAGCCCGAATGGTTGCAAAGGGCTTTTGTTGCTATAATTGCACATTTAAATATTTTGCTTACAGAAAATAAATGTAATCTTTTGACTTTAAACGATTCTAGGAAAACCTATCTCTCTAATATGGTCATACATTGGCCAGAGGATTAGCACGTGCAGCTCAGTTTCCACCTAATTGTGCACAAACAGTACAGTGGTGCTCGGAAGTTTGTTGAACTCATTAGAATTGTCTATGTTTCTGCATAAATATGACCTTGAACATCCTCAGATGTGCATCAAAACCGATGTGCAGGCCTGATCATCAGTTACCTGAAATTTATAGTAGCAGTTATTGATGCACAAGGGGGTCACACCAGATACTTTAAGCAAAGGTTCACATACTGGGTAATAGATCATTGTCCTTAATAAATAAATGCTTAAGTATAATTTTTTTATTGTTTAACTGGGTTCTCTTCATCTACTTTTAGGATTTGAGTGAAAATCTGATTATATTTTAGTTCATATTTATGCATAAAAGGGTTCACATACTTTCAAGCAACACTATAGGCAGGGTTGTGTAGGTTACGTTTTAAATGTATCAGTTACATTTACTAGTTACCCATCCATAGAAAGTAATTTACTCAAACCTAACTGTATGTGGGTGTAAAATGTAAAAGCTCCTTTCTGCATTCATGGTAATTAGTGATATTAGTCCTAATTTGGCTCTTCTGTACATGTACAGTATTACTGGGGTTTCTGCAATGGACTCTGAGGATACTTATTCTCCAGGCATGTCAATTACGTGTTTGCACAATTCTATTAATTCTTGCTGGGTTATTGGACCCTAATCCTAATTGGTGTCTGTTCATCTGTCCGTCTGTCTGTCTCTGTCTGTCTCTTGGTTGCTGACTGTCTATTTGTCTCTGTCTCCCTTTTCTAATTGAATTGGTATTCCTACAATATAATCTGTTGTTGTTTGTAGTGGTGGTGGAGATGCATTGTCAATGTCTTTTTAAAGAAAACGCCTATCATTTTTTCCATGTATGGTTGATTTTAGGAATGAACACACTGTTAATGAGTTCACACCACAAATATGTTGATCTGTGGAAGCCTTTGTGTGTTGGATAATTAAGATGTTTGTGGGATTGATGGGGTTTGTGTGGCATAGTGGGCTTAGTCACTGCATTGCAGGCCACTTTACATCATGATGGTCATGGGTTCGAGGCTGACCATAGGTTCTCTAACTTTCTCGAGGCCTCCTGCACGACGCAGTGTAAATTGGCATATCGCTGCCCGGGATTTGGGTTAAATAAATCAGATTATCTATCCTGCTACGTTGCTCTCCAGCGACTCCTTGTGTTCAGATCGGGCGCCTTTAAATTCAGTCGCCAAAGTATAGTTGGTGAATATAATCATCTTGTGCATGAACCGACTAAAGGCTTTCATGTTGGGTGAGCAGTGCGAAAAGAAACGGCGGCTCGGGTGACATGTGGTTGGATGAACCATGTGCGTCCCTCTCGCCATTCCACAGATCTGTCCAAGGAGTTACGGAGCTGCCGACGAGGCAGGATTAGAGGGAATTTGGAAGGAAGGAAAATCTGGAAAAATTCACAAAAAGATAAAAAAAATGGTGGGTTTGGTCAGTAGAGGTCAGTAATAGGCTCAGAATGTTAATCTAATAAATATGATACCCTCAGCTCTCTCCATCTTTCTCTTGTTTTTGCTGTTTTTTTCTCTCTTCATCTCTCTCAAAATCAGATTGCTTTATTGGCATCAAATATATTTAGTTAATATCGCAAAGCATTAATGTTGCCTGATGGACTTTTCTCTGTATCCAATAATGCAGACAACAGCCAAAACCATTGTTCATTGTCAACATTGAACTATATTAACCTTTCATATATGGAAGTCAGTCAACTGAAATAAATATATTAGGCCAAATTCTAGAGATAAAAAATGTATAGAGGTAAAATAAAGGTTTCCAGAGATCTCTTGATGCATCGGACCAACAGTGTAAGTGCAATATTCAGTACATTTAATAGACAAGAATGTACAATGCATGAAGAAAGGACTGTTGTAAACCAAATGACCCTAAATTCACTTTCATGTGCATTATTTCAGTATGACCCAGGACTGCCAGACACTAATCTAAACTAGTGCAGTATACAGGTGCCAGCTTCCATTTAGAAATAAGCCATAGAGTAATTATTTTCAGTCTATTTTATTCCCACAGATGTTAGGTCTAAATAGCAAATATGTCTTATTTGTGTTGATGTTTCATTTATCCAAATTGTTAAAAACAAAGTTTAATTTCTGCAACAATTAAGTTGATTTTCCACTGTGAATAATGGCTGTGTTTAATGTATTAGCTGATATAGTGGATTTTTTTCAGGTGTCCAGTTGTCTGAACTGTGTGGGGCTTCATTGTGAACAATGGCTCCTGCCTCTGCTTCTGTCTCTGTGTTTAGGATGGACGCACACACAGGCCAGTGACGTCACAGATCACATAGGTTTCTACAGTCCTGGTTGTGGAGACCCTCAGACATTCCAAAACTTTCCACCAATCTACAAGCACAACCTCTCTTCCTCCCAGGTACACACAGTCACTATATACACCACAGGTACTCAGTACTCACCCTACGCATCACACTTACTAAATACTCTCCCTACACACAATACTTACTCAATACTCTCCCTATACAACACACTTAGTCAGCCTTAACCCTATACATAATACCTAGTAAACTGCTTGGATTTCTGGCTGTTTAAAGGCACGCAATACACCTTCTGGTCGCGTTCAGTAATTCCCAACACTGCCACCATAAGTTTTCCAAAAACCTGCGGTAACGTCAAATCCAGATGCGTTCGGTTGACTTCCTGATAATTATTTGTCCCGTTTTATTCTCCTATCGACATGATTCAAAATTGACTTGCTTCCAAGCTAACATTTTTTATTTAAAAAATGTTGCAGTGATGTAACCACATGTTTTTGGAAAACTTATAGTGGCCAAGTTGCGAATTACCGAACGCGCTGTAAAGGTGTATTTAGTGACTGTCGTGTTGGAAAGGTCACCAGCAAAATAATTCTGAGCTGTTTAGGGGTCTGGAGCGTCCCTGTAATGGACAGGCTATTTAGGGGTCTGGAGCGTCCCTGTAATGGACAGGCTATTTAGGGGTCTGGAGCGTCCCTGTAATGGACAGGCTATTTAGGGGTCTGGAGCGTCCATGTAATGGACAGGCTATTTAGGGGTCTGGAGCGTCCCTGTAATGGACAGGCTATTTAGGGGTCTGGAGCGTCCCTGTAATGGACAGGCTATTTAGGGTTCTGGAGCGTCCCTGTAATGGACAGGCTATTTAGGGGTCTGGAGCGTCCCTGTAATGGA